>JARFOC010000308.1:11890-29193 GCA_031763485.1 Osmoderma eremita | reverse complement strand
GGCTGAGGGCTTGTTGCTTCAGTTTGTTCTAAATCTGTAGCAGATATGGCTTTTCCAGATGGGACATTAATTTTTTTTTCTTCTTTTAGCGGGAGTTTCCGGAGTGGCTGTTTGACGATTCATGATAACAGCAAAAGAATCTGCCTCCTGTGCTATATGACGGCCTGATGGCATAAGAACACGAGGGGTTATATAGAACGATGAGCTTCGTTCTATATAACCCCTCGTGTTCCATATATCCCCATTCTACGGTACTTTCAATACTACGTCTAACATTATTTTCCTTTGTAGATTTTACTGAGGATTATAGGTCATCCATCCTCAGTCCCTTTCTTATTTTGATGTATTTGGTGATCTTTCCATTGAACCGAACCGCGTTTTTCTTTTGTATTTTTCGGTGCCAGATGATTTACATTTCTAAAACTGTTTATCCATATTTGTATGTTTCATCTCGTCTTAAACGGTATAGACCATTTGCACAATCAAGAATTATTTACTCCGTCGAACAAAACAAGTTTTATTTCTTTTTCTTAACCGAATCAAATCGCTCAACTACAATTTCATTTGAAAACAAGAATTGTTTGAATTCTTTTCACTTACCAAATCTTTCTATTTTATTTTTTCTCCTTTCCGTGACTGGGTATCTCCATTGTGTCTTCGACGCTAAAGCTATCGATTCGACGATGGGCCATTCACTAGGGCGATACGAGACCGGATTGTTTCAAACTGGGTATCGTAGTAATCGTCCATGTCCCTCCCGACGACCTAATTCCCTTTCTGACTGACGCGATACGAGCACTCATCCTTATTACTGGCGAAACCTTTTCCTATATAAAGACGATCCGGGAGAAGAAGCACAAAAATTGAACCCGCCTCCGGAAAGGACGTGCTCTATCGCCGACTACAATGTTCAAAGCTCCTTTGGGTAGTCAGATTTTACGATTTCGTTAGCGCGTTCGACTTGCGAGCATCGTATTTCTCACCCACCCAATTCTCCTTCGGGCTTGTCTATCATCGGCTGGCTTGACGTGGTCTCGACGAGTCTGGGACGCTCCGACGTTTTACCACGTAATTAACTAGAGTCAACATTCGTATCCGACTTTCATCTATGCTCGGATCAAGCTGACTCCATCCGGTAGCCTAAGTAAACTATGTAGGATATTGCCAATTAGGTAAGCGCATGTCTTTAGGACGAATCCTAGCCGAACCTAGTCGCCTAAGTAAACAAATTACTAGGTGTACGTATATAAGGGAAAAGAAACGTCTCTTGAGGGTTGTATGTGGTTTCTTGTTTATGTATTTCACTGAAGATAATTCTTCCGCCGTTACTCTATAGATGATTGCCAGGCGTTGCAGAAGCACATTAACACTATTAGTGAGTGGTGTACTCCCAGCCACATCTTCGTATATATCAATAAATGTGCGTTGATGTATTTCACCAGAAGTTCTAAGCTCCTTACCTTCTATTGTACTGCATTTCCTGATATTCCCAGAGTAACTCAATTCAAAGACCTTGACTTTTTTATACCCATTTAACTTTCTCTCCTCACATTGCCCACGTATCTTCTTCCGCTTCTAAAACATTGGGTTCATTATACGATCATGCAACACTTAAGGTTCTGTATTTTGCACTATAGGCCATCTCAATCTCCGAATGCAGTACAGAACTTATGGGAATTCGATACACGCTTGCCAAATCGTCGTATTATTGCTTCCGGTTCCATTATTTGAGTTTCTGACAGTTAAAATGTACATTTTGAGGAAAACAGTAAAATATTTAAAAAACATAATTTTTTTTGTTTAAGAATCAGTGAAAAAACCCATAATTTTATTTATTATTATTCAATGTTAACGTAATTTACATTTCGAAGATTTATTTAGAGACGTTTATTTATTTCAAGCGCCAAAGTTTGTCGTAGAACTAATAAATCAGCCTGTATATAATTCGCTTGTTTTCGAGGAATAGTGGAGATTATTTATTTATTTAGCGAAGACATGTCCGTGAGTTCTGGTTGGTTTGTTTTAACCTTTAGCTGCTTCTCCCATACTAGTTTCTCATCTAAATGGATTCCAAGATATTTTATCTATAATTTGACGAGTATAGGAGTGTCGTTTATATTTACTTCTGTACTGTTGCTACGTCGTATCATAAATGTGATCTGAGCGCATTTGGGTTTGGCTAACCTTGATTTTTCATTGCTTCAGACGAGTTGAGATGGTGTCGTAGATTTTATCGGCCCTTATTAGATTGCATTCTGTTGAGGGTATTACGGAGTCATTCGCAAATGTTGCCACATGAATGTCATTTATTACAGGGTCATCGGCAGTGTGTATCGGCAAGCCTGCTGAATAATCAAGGAATATTGATCCGCGTATTTTCTTTCCTTTCATTTTTTCTTTGATTTCGTTGACTATTGACTATGATCCCGTTGGACTGTGGAGTGATTTCTTCGGAATCCGAATTGAATTACTTGTGAAAGATATACAAATTATAATTATATTAAAAAACATAAGATATTCCAATTTTTTTTAGCGAGTTGTAACAACGAACGATTGCATTTGGAAATTATTACGAGAGTAGTCCCAGAAGTACCCGACCTAAATTAGGGGAAAAATATCTTTATTTCTCAACATAGTCTCCTTTTAGCTTGATACACTTTTCCCAGCGATGTTCAATAGCTACCGTACCCTGTTTATAGTGAGAACCGTTAAGCTCTTCGAAATAGCCAGCAGCCGCAGACTCTACCTCCTCATTGTTGGCAAATCTTTATCACTGAGCAATTTTTCCAAGTTTGTAAAGATAAAATAATCCCAGGGGGCTAAATCTGGGTAATAAGGTGCCCGAGGAAGCAATTCGAACTTTAATTCTTTGATTTTGGCCACCGATATATCGGATGTGTGAACTGGCGCATTGTCTTGATGAATCAACACTTTCCTCTTTGCCAAATGCGGCCGATTTTTCTTGATTTCATCACTCAAACGCTCTAATAAATTCGCATAATAGTCGCCATTGATTGCTTTACCTTTTTGAAGATAATCAATGATTGATTCCACGCGCACCCCAAAAAACTAATGCCATGACCTTGGAACTGTCTTCGTCTTCTTTGGAGACGATTCCTCCCTTTCAGGTGTGAAGTGGTGGACCCACGTTTCATCCATGGCTTTGAGTCGACGCAAAAGCTCGACCTTATTGCTGTGAAACATCGCCAAACACTCGATTGAAACATCCCTACGACGCCGTTTTTGTTCCATTGTGAACAAACTCGGCACCCATCTTGCGCACAGCTTTCTCATCTTATACTATGTACAGCACTTTTTGAAATGTCTACCTTGTCTGCTAACCAGCTCACTTTCAGTCGACGGTTATCCGATACCATTTTGTGGATTTTCTTCACCATTTCTGGCATGGTCACCTCTTCTGGTCGACCACTACGATGTTCGTCTTGACAGTTTGTACGGTCTCGTTTAAATTCTGCCGCCCAATATTTTACTGTTGTAAGTGAAGAAGCAGACTCCCCTAAAGTAGAATCTAACTCGGCTTTAATATTGGTTGGACTGAGACCTTTCAAATGAAGGTACTGTAACACATAACGACGACCAATTTTGTCCATGTTTACAAATTTGCTGACAGCGTTCACTATCGATAACTGCCAGATAAATACTAAACAACGTAGGGCACTGAAAAAAGTCCTGGTAAAATCGCATAGACTTTACTTCAACCAGGACGTAAATTTTACAGTATCGTTCATGTATTTTAACTTTTACTTCTTGGGTGTAACAAAATTACAGGTAACTCATAAAAATACCTATAAATGGGAATAATACATCGGAAAATGTAAAATAAATACTTTATTGGTACTGTATTTTCAATAAATATATTATTATTACTGTAGACATTTACAAATTTACAATAGGAATGTGAAATCACAACTATCTAGTATGTCTCGTCCAATCAGAATGCATCAAAATAGTTGCAGGTGTTCACTGGTTGTTACCCGCGCAGTGACTCATAATCCAACCGGTGTCGTAACCGGTGTGTTTCTTTGCTGTTGTTTGCAATCCATTGAAATATCCGAAAAGGGAAGTAATTTTGTACATTCTGTTGTCATTGTTGTACTGATGGGCATGTTTAATTATTCATTTTGTGGTATTAAATTAAAATCATTAGCGAAATATCATGATGAATGTTTACACCGGGCGTTGTATTTAAATGTGTTTATCCATTATGCAAACTTTCTTATAAAAAGTACAATACGTATATTTTGCACGTTAAAGAAAACCATGCGAGACAATTAAAAACAATGTCTCATAATATTAATTGTAATGTCAAGGAATGCTTTTATAAAACTAAAGATAAAAAAAGATTGTATCGTCATATTTACAACCATGTTAAAAATGGTACTACATGTACATAGATGTGAAGTAGAATTAGAATTAGAATAGATCCAAAAAACTAAGGGATTCAAAAAAGAAAATTATTTCATTAGTAAATGAATTAAAAGATTAAATATTTGAAATATTAGTTAGGCGCCAAAGTAATATTTCATATATCTATTCTCAGAAATAAAATATTTTTTTAAACTTCATGAAATAATTTTGATATATTTTAATTTTCAAATTGTTGGGTTTATTTTACTGTTCGTAATAAAATTGTAAGTATATTATGAGTTTGATTTATTTATTAGGAGCTATAGAATTAGTCCAAAGTTGCGGAACGACCAGATATCTTTGAATTAAAATATCAAAGATACTTGGGCGAACCGAAACTTTGCCCTAACCTAGTATATTACATTCAAGAAAAACATTATGTAAAAATACTACTTCTGTGTAAATTTTACCTGTATCTTTACAACTAAAATTTACAGCTAGGCTAGTAAACATGCTCACTGTTCAATGCAATTTTACATTGTGATTTTACATACCTCTTCAACTAGCATCGTCACGTATTATATGTGATTTTGCAAATTGTTTGTAAAATTACAAACAACATGTGAAATTTACAGGATTATTGTTGGTCATAGCTCCGCAACCATGAGTATGTAAAATTACATCAAAACTTTTTTCAGTGCGTCTTCAAACTTCACATTTAAGCTTTATAAGGTTAGTACTTTCTACCATGAGATATTTTTTAAATAACAACCGCCACCTATACTTCTAGGACCATCCTCGTATTTCTCTAAAGAACAAAAGTGGTCTAAAAGAGCTTCAAGTAAAATTCAAGAGTCTTATTCATTTATACCTTGGACATTCGCCAAACGGTCTAGCTCCCATTAAGTTACATAAGAAATAAGATTGAAAATTGGTGCACGGATCGTCCATTTAATTTACTAAATTGAACATACGCTGTATGTATAAAAGAAGCCAGTAAAGTTTTAAGTTCGCGCCATTAGATTTTATGTGCCTTGATACTTTTCAAGAACAAGTTTTCTGGCAATTTCCTTAATCTTTTGTAATTTAAGAGACCAGCTCAAAGGTTTTCATGGGATAAATGAAACGTTTATTATATTATATAACCATGGAATTTATGATCATTGCTTTAGCAAGTTCACGAAAAATCCACCTTAATTATAATACAGTTTACCATTTAGTGCCGGTGGAAAAAAGAAACACCCTAGATATCAATGAATCAACGCTTTCTCGTGAAATCTATGAAATAGTTTTTTTTATCTAATACAATGTATTCATTGCTATACACTTTAAGAATAGGTACGCACTTCCTACTATTCCCAAACTAAATAAGGTTTGTACCTTAACCTCTAGATTCTTTTTCTTCTATTGAACGTTGGCTTTTGTTAATTTTATACTGGCGATACCTTCTTTCTTTTAAGTGCATTGGAATTTAGAAAGATTCCTTGCTTCTTTTCAGACATGACAAAGAGGTTTGACAGCATAGGTTATCAAAGGTTATTTTCTAAATTAAATTATAATAGGTTAAGAGAAATGGCACTAAACTGATTTATGCCGTACCTATCTAATACGTTTCAAAAATTGTGAAATCAAGTTACTATAACTAGGGGAGTTCCTAGAAGAAGTATCCTTGGTCCCTTACGCTTCTTAATATACTTCAATTATATCTATGCTATTGAGCGGGCACCCAGCGTTAGGTCATAACTTCAAATTATTAGGATGATACAACCTTCCTTATGAAAGGTAAATCAATTGATGAAGTAATTGATATTGGTGGTGTTTTTGTAAAGAATCTGAACAATGGTTGAATGACAATAACTTGATGATGAATCTAAATAAAAAACCAATCTTATTTTGTTTAATGCTGAAAGTGAAGTTCATCCATCCTAGCTGGTTACTAAATGACAAATTACATTGATAACCTGCTCAAGCAAATCAGCCGTACCCATTTTGCTTTGACAACACTACGAGACATAGTCGACGAATCTAGGCTTCGTGTAAAATACTATGGAAGTTGTTATTCTATTTTGAATTATGGAACTATCATTTGGAACGGTAATATGATCTAAATGGAATATATATTTGTTACTAAAACAAATCGCACTACGTTGTGCAATCTGAGATTCCCCATACGTGTAAGGGACTTTTTAAATGTATTTGAAATGTATTTGAGACAAACGCAGTTACTTATCATTATACATACGCGGATTCATGGGCGTAATCTCAAATGCGATAACTAAGTTACCAGTCAGCTGAGATCCGTGTAGCGTGTGATCTTATCGTCGTCGAATGACTAATAAATCAAAAAAAGATTTCTGTCAATAGCCGGGGCACGTACGTTCAAAAGATGAAGTATATAAAAGATATATTTAAAAAATATATAAATATACCTCTGAGATCACACAGGAGATCTTAGAGGTATATTTATATATTTTTTATATATTTTTTTTTATATACTTCATATTTCTGCCTAATATTGTTTTGATAATTGCGTAACAGATACTTTTTTGTCTTCTTTATTCTATGGGCTATGTCTGTTTCTATCCTTACGTCGTCTGTTATTACTAAAGTCAATTATTCAAATGCAGATACTATTTAAATTGTGCCTGCGTCTATTTCTAGCTTTCTCATCCTACTCGTTACATTTGTTCCTTATTATCATCTTTCTTGTTTTCTTCGAGCTTATCGTCATAGATCTGTAATATATATTAGTTGTCCAAGATTTACTTCAAATGTCATAATTTTAGTGCTGACTCAAAAGTTTTTCTTCCACGCTGGAATATTTGTTCTCTGTTTTTCCGACATCGCAGACTGTTACTACAATCGGTAGATACACTGCTATGGTATCGTATCTCCGCCTTTCGCACAATCGCAAAGATGAACATGAAATATTAACAAACGCCAAGCAAAGCATGGAAGAAGTGTACTAACTCGCTAGGAGTTGGCGAGTTGAAATAAATTTTAATGAAAATGTCAGAGGGATGCTGCCGTGAAATATGAATATTTGGGAATTGTTATCTGCGCAATTTTCTGGCCGGATGATATAATCGTGTCAAATTTATTGTGATCTCTGTTTTGTTGATGATTAAACGGTTTTGTTGTTTCGTCATTTGTTAAACAAAATGTCAAATGTCATTTGCGAGAGAAACTTTAGGAATGCAAGGCAACGCTTTAAATACAACTTCCGTTTAATATGCAGTGTACGTCTAAAAATCACCTGCGAACTTTTAGGAACTGCAGATTTAAAAAATAAAGATAGGTATTTCCTTAGCAGCTTTTCTTCCAAAAAGATTTGTGATTATTAGCAAGAAAATTACTATAGTTCGGGTAGACAGCTGGAGAGATGCTGACATAAAGAATCTGCATTTCCAGACGCATTGAAAATCTTTGTGCAAGTTGAGAGTTCTATGATCCTCTACATTTAATTCAGACAACAATATTCCATGAACTCCAAGGTTGGATCTACTGAACATCCATTTTTTTTTCAACAAACCTGTATATACACTTTATTTGACAGAAAACTTAAGATAATTACAAGATGTACCCTCAAACCCCATGTTCCACTCGGAGGTACTACATTGGGTATCCTACTCCATCAAATTATTCCTTATTTAATCATTTCCTTACGCTAGCTAACTTATTTACCTAAATATATTGCAAACTTAGTTCGCTCCATGCTTAAATATATAAATGCTATCTCCTAGCTGAAGCCAAACGTAACACTCCTCTGTCTGATATATTTCTAACTAGTTCCTTCCCTCGTAGGTCCTCTTTTTCCGTTCATTCGCCCTCGCAACTTGTTCCTACGGTAAATCAATCTTGTCCCTCTCTCCTTTCACGGCCGCTGGTCCACTCTGGCGTCTCCGCAAAATGCCCGGATAATCAAGAACTGTCATCATCTCGTTCCTCCTTTTAATTACACTACGTTAGTTTCAGCCTGCATTGTTCTGAATCCTATGCAGTCGTATTTCTTCTAATTTAGCCGTCGTGTTTGAAGCCGTCCAAGTCTCTTCGGCGCGTCGCTAAAGAATTCCCACCAACCTTTCGATTCGTCGTCCCTTATTTCCGCTTCTCCACGCGGTCACAGTAACCCTTTCGCTATTGCTGTAGTTTCTGTCGGCGAGCGTCAGTTCTCCGTAAGTGGACAATCTAACATTACATGACCAGCCGTATCTTCAACGCCGCAGTCGCAATTTGGATCATGTCGTCGCGCTATCTTGTGTAGGTACGCCCCCAAGTTACCGTGCCCAGTAATTAATCGTAGAGCCTGGTATGGTAATCGAATGTTCATGTCTCTAAATTGCGTCAAATTCCCGATAAATTTCCTCATCCACGTTTCGTTTATTGCGGTGTCCCTGTGTATTTGCTGCCATTCGCGTTCGCTTTTCTTCGCCATCGCATTTCTAACCGTTTCAGCCGATATCTTTGTCTACTTAATCAGTAGGTTACTTTCTCTTGACGTCGCACTTTTGGCAAATTCGTCCACCCTTTCATTACCGCGCGTTCCCACGTGTGCCTTTGTCCAGAACAATTCTACATCTTCTCCTCTCAATAATACCCGCGTTTCTAGTAATAATTTGGTTGGCCTGCGTAGATTTCTTAGGGCGTCTAACACCGATAAATTATCCGTGATTATTCGCACCTTCCCCAACAACTCTCTTTCTCGCGCAATATATCTAATCGCCTGATTTACTGCGGTTAATTCCGCCTGGTAGTTATCGCAGTGACTTGCCAGTTTAAGTTTTCTTACTAAAAATTTCAGTCCCTCCCCTGTATACAACGAAAGCCGTTCCTGTTCCTTCTTCGTTCTTCGAACTATCGGTGTAAATTTCGATGCCCTCCCCAACTGTTTCCAAGCCATTGCGATACCCCAGCGACCTCAACTCAGCCGAATGAATTAGTCCCACCAGTTCGCGCGTTTCAATATTTTCCGGTTCCACGTCAAGCCATGTCGCCTCCGTGAAAACGTCTCGCGCCAATTAGCTTTTTGCATTCTTTTATTTAACAGGTATCTGCCCAAATCGGACCCGCATATACATATACATTGTTACACTCATCGTGTAACCGAAAAACAATTCTTTTCTAGAATGTTAGAATATTATTTTATGATGTTTCGTAACTATTTATTTAGGATAAGTTGAGAATTGTTTCCCTCTATATTTTAGTCAACATCTGCCGTATTCATAAAATTTTTCCTTGAACTAAGTAATAAACATTTACATTTATTATCGAAAAATTCCGACAGTACGTAGACGTCATCACCTTAACTGCCCCTTGGTAACAAACGTCCCAGATCAGGTAGGCAGACAGACACCCTCTTTGTTCGGTGCCTACAGAAGATATGCATTTTACTTATTTGAATTTTAAAATTATATTTAATCTCTCTCTTATTAATTATAGTGTTGTCAGATATCATTTTAATCCCTATTACATGGAAATTTCTCTGAACGAATTAATACGTAATTAACCCGTGATTCAAGACAGTAAAGCTTTGTTTTCACATAATATTTTTAAATGAATATTTGCCGGCCTCTGATTGATTGCAACCTTCGCCAGTCGAGGTAATATTACAAGTCTTCTTCGGGAGAAAATCCCCAAAGCAAGTCAGTTCCCTCCTGGATTTCATTTCGGCTCACTCGCGACAACAAGTGACTTCGTCTGATCGAAGGGCGACAGCGGTTTTTCTCCAACGATCGGGACATCAACTGAGTTCTCTGCGTTCGCCACAGGACACCCAATGTCTGTCTCTGTCCCCCACGCGACAAGACAACACCTCGTCTTCATCTGTCCAGATAAGACCCCGCAACTCACCTCGCTGTCCCTTCGACACGGGGAGAAAACTGTTCGTCTAGCTCCGATAACGACAGGGCAATATTGTTTTTTTTATAAGTGCCTTTTGCTACGTGTTAGGTTTTACCTTCACCGCTTCGAGGCCCAATCTTCAAATTAGGAACACCTAAGTCGCCCACGTAACCCACACATGGTCAAACGGCTAAGTATTTCAAATCGTATCGTTCCAAATTCTTTTATTTTAACTGTTTCACAACATCAACATCAGCGTATACCTTGTTCATTCATATCGCTTATTATTCATTATCCACTTCAACTTTTAAATTCATAACGTTTTTTTTTTAACAAATATACTTTTTTAGGGACACTTCTGCTGTTTTACTGTATTTAGTTACCAGATTCCTCAACCTTTGTTTACACATTACATTATAAATGATTACTGGATGTTAGGCATATTTTATCGCGTTTGTATTTTATTATTTCACACATAAGTAATACGAATTCAAACCGAAATTATTAATAATCATTTTTTTATTATTGATTGGAAGCGAAGTCCTCATCCATTAATATCATTTGTAATAACATATACATATACATATACAGCAACGCATCTAGTTTGTTATAAATAAGTAAGAAGTTGGTGCTCGCTTCCATAAATTGGATTTAGCAATAGGTACACGCAAACTCCCGAAATACCTAGTACCCTGAGCTGGGAAGGCAAAGTTAATTTGCGAGAGTAGGGACTGAGAATTCACTCTATTTAGTACCAGGTTAGCATGAAATCTGCCACTGGAAGCAACTCTTCGGCTTTGTAGAAAGTTAAAATTGTAATTAGTTTGGTAAGCCTAATAATTTGTGCCACGTGGTGGATAAATCTGGTCAATTCTGTATGACAGGAACTTCAAAACTCCTTTTTTGAATTCTTCATAACGCTAAGATCAGAAAATGATTTGCTAGAACGTACTACAAATCCCAAAATCTTAGAAGGGTTATTAGCAATTACAGTTATATGATCAAAAAATACTCCCAGATCTCGGATACATGACTGTCTAGGGATTGGTATTTCCTTAACAGAATAGGGTTAGATAGATCATTCAAGTAAATGTTAAAAAATAAGGGACTGAGATAGGACCCTTGTGGATCACCAGAACACGCTAAAAATGAATCAGAACTGAAACCGTTATAGGAGACGTAGCAATTGCGATTGCATAAGTATGATGAGAATAAATCGGTGACCAGACGCGTAAAACCAAGGTTGGATAACTTTTGAAGCAGTAATATGTGGTCGATAGTGTCGAATGCCTTCGTAAAATGAGCATACATCTGCTGACGATGTTCAAGTAACTCACTAATACATCGAGTAACCTCGGCCAAATTAGTTAGTGTGGAACGTCCTGATATGAAACCATGTTGTTGAACAGACAGAACAGATTTGACAACGAAATATAATTGATCATGTAAAACAGGGTCAAAAGCCTAACCAAAGTTAGATAGTATATGTATTGGTCTGCAATTGAGTATGTCAGAAACATCTCCCTTCTTAAAAACAGGTGTTATTTTAGCTATTTTCCATAAATTTGGAAAAGTACACGTGCCTTAGCTAAGTTAAATATTGTCGTAAGTGCTTGCCAAAAAACAGACGCACCATCGTGCACTAATCTACCAACACATTTCAAATAAAACTACCTATCCCAACCAAACGCAACGAAACCTTTCAGTTAACTAGAAGAAAATATGTCAGCAATATTTGCCAACTTTTGATAACACATTTTCTAACGTAATACGTGAGATGACATCACAACTACTTGCTAGACACAATTTGCAAATAAAATTGGTGCTAATATGCAAGTTTATGGCGCAATAAATCTCGCAAGTTTTTCTAAATTGATAAAAGGCATTTTCCAAGACTCGCCAATTTTAAATTTCCTCTCTATATGCTATCCATATGCTGTACCAATTTTAGATTGTCGTTAATAATAACACCGGGAAGACCGGGAAAGGTATTGTTGCCGTTAACACAATTGTTGTAAAATTAACGAGAATTTGGGTAATTTTTACACAATTTTGGTAACCACAATATATTTTTCTCAGTGAGGCAACCTGCTAAACCTACTTATGTTAATCTATGAGCCATTAATACCAATATCGAAAATATTGTATTTGCTGCTATATTATTATTTTATTTTTATTATCTTATGTTCCTCCAAACGTTCATTGCATCGCAACCAGCGATTTTTGTTAGTCGTATAATTGACTTCTTTCTTTCCCATATAGTGCTGCATTTATTGTATCAGATAGGCCACAAAATATTTCTGAATAAATTCTGCAACTCATGGCATCATATTTGTCAGATCGCGTAAACTACGTCTTTTATAATGGTTTTAAGTCCAATGAGTTTTTATCCACTTGTGATGTTCCCCAAGGATCAAATCTAGGACCTTTATTCTTTATATTGTTTATAAATGATTTACTAACCTCTCTTCCATGCCGTGATCTGGGTTATGCCGATGACCTTAAAGTATTCACCAGTATTGACAACGATCATGATGTTTCACTATTGCAAAGAAGTCTTCAAGTTATTACGGATTGGTCTATTGAGAATTATTTATCGTTAAATGTTAATAAGTGTTTTGTTATGTCCTCGTAAAACCAGACCCTTTCCATCTACCTACGCATTGAATGGTCCTACTCTGGACCGAACCGATATCATTAAAGATCTGGGTGTTACTTTTGATACTCATCTAACGTTCAATCTTCACGTGGAAAACATTTGTAGTTCTGCTTCTAGGACACTGAGATTTATTATTCGATCATATAAAGCTTTTAACAACCCAGATATCATTAAAATATTATATTTTGCTTGTGTAATAAGTAGGTTGGAATACCCATCCGTTGTGTGGTATCCCTTTTACAACACACAAAGGTCTCAAGTAGAAAGGGTTCAGCGTCGTTTCTTGAAATATCTGACCTAGAAAATAACCAGGAGTTACCCTGATTGGTCAGTCGAGTATAATGCGTTATTGGAGACGCATGATTTACAGTCACTACAACACCGTAGATCCATACTTAGCGCAAGGTTCTATGTATAAAATTCTTCATAATCTTGTCGGCTGTTCGGACATATTATCAAAGGTACATTTCCATGTGCCGAGATTATCCTCACGTGCTGTACCCACATTCACATGTGATACTCCTCGCACGAACTTATTACTAAGAGAACCGTTAGCTCATATGATGCAGAACGCAAACGAAATCTACCGTGACATCTTTATCGGGAGTGAATATTAATATTTATTATCAGGATTAATTGTTTTGTTATTAATGTATGTGTTTGTATGTATTTCTGTTTAATTTTGTCTTGTTAAAAGGTTATACCTGTTGGGCAATAAATCCATATTATTATTCTTATTATTATTATTATCACTAATGGATTTTGAAAAATCATTACATGAACGCTAAAAATAATGTGGGGCCCAACACAGAGCCTTACGGGATTAGTATTTACCAAAAAAGAGTTCGTTTTGTTATATTTGGTACGGAAAATTAATGAACACAAATTAATTCTTCATATAAATCACAACAATACAATTTCTTCTATTTATTATACATTTTCTGCTTAATATGATTTTAATGATATTTTTCTTTTACAGAAAATAAGAGCGAACAAAGACGCATGGTCGATATCACCCGAGACAAACCGATAAAAGTCGCAGTTCGAGTCGTAGTTCCGGTCAGAGATCATCCAAAGGTAAGTACATATGTAAGTCGAGGAATCTTTTTATTACAACCAGAAAATTTCATACATTTCTAAGGATACACTAGATACTTCCCAAGAACCTTATGCCACCCACCCGAAGATATTTTTATTACTAAATACCAGCAACTGGCCCATGCCCTCGACGAAGCTAAATTGAAAATCTACGTATATTTTTGATATCCAAAGTTATTTCCGTATATGACATTTTTTTTGGAGGAACGAAAGTCAGAACTAACATAGACGTAGAAGACGATGTAATGCGCAAATCAAAAAAGGTACAAAGAAAAAAATGTCGGCTGTAGAAGCGACATTCCAGGACCTAGAATATGTGCATATGTATTCAAGAGACTTTATTAAATATGTCGGTCTCGTCTTTGAGAATGCAGCGTATATCTGTATATCTGTAGTTGGTAATCCCTCGTATTGCATTGCATGTACTGCGGGAAATAGAAATATGATTTATATGCAGATTTGGAGCGAAAAACCATCATCCTGAAGAAGTTGTTTTAATAAAGCCTTTTATTTATTGACCTACAAAAAATCATACTAAAAATCTAATTTAATATAATTTTACGTGTCCTAATTACATTGCGGTAAAACACATATCTATTTATGCCAATTTAAGCAAATACATTTGATGCAAATAAATCAGAAAGAAGTGTCAGTATCTTTGATGTTTCTAGATGTGTTTTGGTGACCTGAAATCGATATGAATCACACTATCCTTTCAGAAGACACGCGCATAATATTGTTGCCTTGATCTCTAACAACATTGTTGTGTGTAAAGGACCTAGGTACTCCTGAAGGGATTGAAGATACTTTGATGAATATCTATTATATTATAAAGGATATTCGTCAAAGTCTCTTCAATCCCTTCAGGAGTACTCCAAGGTTCGAGCCTGCGTCCTTTGTCTCTCATGATATTGACACTAACTACATTGCTCGAAATGGTCTAAGAAACATACGTTTTTAGGAGATTTTCGAGGCAATCTCGACCAAATAAACTTTTAACGTATTCTGTGATTACATTGGCCATTATAAAAATCGGTTGATATCAGGGCAGATATAATTATCATTATTTATGTTGCATTATTCACTTGCGGCAACTCTTTTTGCTACATATATTTTAATTCAGTTGGTATTCACGTTTGATACATGTCACAAGTTTATTGAGTGCAATATTAACGCATTAGTTAACAAAAGTAGAATATCGAGCGTCATCATTTGACTATGAATGAAATGCGACGGAATGTTACAGGCTGGTTATATCAAGTGGCAACTGAATTGGACACCGCAAAAAGTATCAGTTGTAGCCTATGGGCACATTACCGGAAAACAGACGATGTGGTCGAAAGAAACACACGACACCAAACTGTCAGGAACAGTCTAGAAGAAGCATGTCTGCATAGTCGTCGTCCAATTACAGTTCCTGCATTACGTAGGGGCAATCTTCAAAATAGATAACTTGACATGGAAGTTCTTTATAGGGAAGAAAAAAAGAAACATGTTGACTTAATATACAATGGAAAAAGAGTATATTATCAAAATAAAGTAATGAATTCCGCTAATCCATGTAAAGAGGCTTGGCGTGTAGTACATACTTTATCTGGTAAAACAAATTTCAAAAAATTGATATAATAGATAATAATTAAGTTATTAGTAACCCAGAAATGGTTGCTAATCTTTTTAATATGTCTTTTATTGACACTTGTAAAAATATTGTTTCAAAATTCTCAGAATTAGATCAACCTAACCATCAATAACACAATATGCAATCATCAGTTTATTCCCGCTTGACCTGAATGATGTTATGTCTATTCTAACAAAAAGTTAGAAATCTAACTGGTCATAAGGTTTTGATGAGAAACCTGCAATTTTACTGAAAAGAGTGGCAAATGCTATTGCTCGTCCGCTTGAGCATTTAATAAATCTGTCATTTACTAATGCTGTATTTCCAGACAGTTTGAAACTAAGTAAAATAATACCCATATATAAACGTGGTGATTGTCGGAATCTGAAGAATTATCGCCCGGTAGCTCTTTCTTCTGTGTTTTCAAAAGTCCTTGAGTATGCTTCACTGCTACGTTTACTAAATTATTCAAATAACTTCAACATTATAACTTGTAATCAGCATGGATTTGTTCCTAGGAAATCAACGCTTACTGCTATTGATTCATTCCATCAAAATATATTAAATTACCTTGACGGTGTGCCCTGTTGCGATCCTCTGTGATCTCAGCAGGGCATTCGATTGCGTCAATCCTGCTACTTTGTTGATTGAGTTGTCGGCTATTGGTGTCAGGGGGATTGCATTGCAGTGGGTATCGTCTTTTCTGAGTGAGCGGAAGCAGATTGTATCATTGAATTTTAATTTTGAAGGAGTTATAATACCGCAAGGTTCGGTCTTAGGTCCTGTTCCATTTTTGTTATATATTAATGACATTGAAACTATTTTTCGGACAATCTCAGTAATATAAATTTGTATGGTGATGACATTTCTGTTATTATATCTTATAAAGTAAAAGAAACTCTAGAATATAAATGTAATTATTTTCTTGACAAGCTTGAGCGAACACAAACTCTTATTAAATGTAGATAAAACCCAATATGTGACATTCCACACTAGACAACATAGTGTACCGTCACTTAATCTCCGTATTGACGGTGAAGTGATATCAAATACGGATAGTACAAATTTTTTAGGCCTACATTTGGAACAGAGTCTTACATATGGAAAAACCATAGTGAATATTTAGTTTCTAAACTCAATTCCTTAATGTACCTATTTCGTAATTTAAGGTATGTACTAACAAGAAAGCGGTTGATAGCTACATATTATGCTTTGGTTGAGCGTGGACTGCGGTATGGCGTTGGTTTCTGGGAAGGATCGGCTGCTGCACATGTTGTTTTTGTGGCGCAGAAACGAATTATAGGAATCTTCGCAAATGTATGCAGTACCTATAGTTGCAGGAAGCTCTTTCGAGAAATTTCAATATTGCCATTAACGGGCTTATACATTTTCGAACTATGTGTACATATTTCTTTGAACATGGCAAAGTTTGTGAAGAGTAGTGAAATTCATCGCACGATGTGAGGACTGGAAATCAGTTTAGGGTTCATTTTGCTAGACTGGAAGTTAGTAAATTGCCTCCAAACTGTATGGGCTTAAAATTATTTAACTCTCTGCCATCGAATTTAGCTAAATGTGAACATGTAAGAAATTTCAAAGATATGTTGAAATCTTGTTTGACTGATAAAATTATTTATAAGTTTAAACCAGGGGTGAGCAACCTTTTTAATCAACGGGCCAATTTAAATTGTAAAATTTTTTGGCGGGCCGCACATAAAG
>JARFOC010000308.1:0-11790 GCA_031763485.1 Osmoderma eremita | reverse complement strand
ATTAATTCCTCCATATATTTTACCTTAAATGTGGTATTATTCATTTTTATATAGTTTTTAACTTGTGCCCATACCATATTAATGGGATTTAACTCGCAGTGGTAAGGTGGTAATCGAAGAACTTTATGAACTTTTTCTTTCGTAAGTTCCCCAATCCTGCTTTTATCATACTGCGGTTTAATTTGTGACACGTCAAACAGCAGGTCCCTATTTAGCATACTGTGAGTGGTTGGTATTTGTTTCACACGGAGCCAATCAATGATATTGTTTTTTCTCCGTGCTGCCGTTGGAATTTTTTCTAATTTTCTGCGGTGATAGGAAGCATTATCAAGAACAATCACTGACTTCTGTGGTATACTTGGAAGCAATTTCTTAATAAACCAATCCTCGTATGTGTTTCAATCCATCTCAGGATGAACATCAGCAGTATTTTTCTTGCAGAGATACGTATATTCAGCACCAGGAACAAATCCGTTATCATCACCAGCATGAACTAATGCAAAACAAGGTCCAAGCCCGGTTGGACAATCCTTGGATAAAAGCTTGTCGACTATTTTGAATTGTAGCGTCTGTCCACGTTTTATTTACTGCATGCCATGTATTCACCCATGCTTCATGAGTATATATTATAGTTCGACCTAAGTTACAGAAGTGTCAAACAGCAAGAACTAAATTGTACCTTCTTCTCTAAATTTCTTGATCTCTCCTAAGTATTCGTGCCTCCACCGAATAATTTTACATCCTACTTTTTTAAATACGAAACCCATATCGTGTAACAATCTATGTAAAGTTGCTCGACTGAAGTTAGGGAGATCATCATCGGCATTGACAGCAGTAAGAATTGCATTTAATGTAGGTGGCATATTCTGTATAAAAAAAAACTATGGACTTTACGTCGAATAGGTGCTTGCGTGTTCTCATCATATGTTTGTAATCGATCATTTAGCTGTATGCCTTTTCTTTTCTTGAGGTTCTTTGGACTTGATAATGAACCAGTTTGTTGTTCCTGTTTTATATTATATATTGTACGCTCTGAGCAACCCAGAGCTTTACTTGCTTCTTGAACGGCAGCACTCACATTCATAGTTTTATTAAAATAATTTAAAACATTTGCAATCATACACTTCCCCATCAGGTTAAATGTCTCTCCCTTACGCCGTTTTCTCCCTACAGGCTCCATTAATGCACTAAAAACTGTAATTAAATGTATAGGTTATAAAATGTCTAAAAAACAAGAAAAAATATCCATATTACCCTGTGCACGCTCGAAAAAGATGGAAGCGTTCTGGAAAGAATGATTTGTACAACTATATATAAACAAATTAACGTGGAATTTTACTAAAAATAGTTCAAAACTACGACGATAACGATTGACAGCAGTTGACGCTAACAGATAGATAGATAAGTATTTTTCCGACGCCGACATATGTAAATAAGTTACAACATAGCAATCGGAAGTGAAAATAGCGCTAATGACAGCAACTAAAGATAGTAAGAGATAAAAGTTGCTGTAGTGAGTGTGATGGATTTAAGAAAAAGTGATACACCTTTGTATTGCAAATAGGGTAGGTCCCTGCGGTTAGAAGGTTAAAGATATATTTACCTAAAGTTGTCCCCTCCCGAGATGTTTCATCGATTTTATGGAAAAAAAATTGATTCTTAAATACACAGTGTTTCATTATTCCACGAACACTCTGTATGTGTATACATTTAAGATAAAAGGAAAAACAGACATACCATCTATTCTAGTAGTCTGTTCCATTTCAAATATGAGTTACAAACATTCTTTCTGCACGAGAATTTTGTAATATCATCCGCCTAACTTTCCGGCTCTCGGCTAAATTAAATTCAGGTTACAAAATCTACTTCTACGTGATATACCGTTATTACACTAATTATAAGTCTTGCTCGTGTCTCGAGATTATTTTTATATTTGTGCAAACACCGAATACACGTAACTTTCGCTAAGAAGTTTTAACGTCTACATTGGGAGCAAATACGGTTGCGGTTGATTTTAAAGTAATCTGCGGCATCCCAGAGTTCTTTTCTTGTTGTAACATTGTCTTGTTATTTTGTCTGTAAAAGTAGCTGGAATTTTCGCCTTTCCCAAAAAATATTTATTAATTGATAAATATATTTGCCCTCCGTAAAGTAGTGCCCGTAAGATATATAGTGCAATGTTGCAAATTGGTAATTAAATTAATAATGAATTTTGGATCCCTTTTATTTATGTCAAGTTGACACAAGCCAAGCAACCTCCGAATGACATTTAACTGACACTTGCTGATTTAATTACAATAATTTATAAGTGCTATGTCGACGGTTTCCAAACTATACTAACAGCATACGGCCTTTCTCATCCGGAGGACTCTATGGTGGCAACTTGAGCTCCATTATTTCCACTGGCGTTTCGTTCTTCGTCAGATAGACCGGCGATGTAGTGTATCAGACTCCTCCAAACCCTTGTTGTGTGGTGTTATGTGATGTGTAAAAAATTTTATGTCAATTTACAAGATACAGAAATAATAAAGTATTCATAGATTTACTAACACTTGTATACCCATTAATTGTGCCTGGCTGAACTCATATTATCCAATTTTATGAAAATGACTTCATTCAAAGATTTTTGAGACGATTGGGCCTTAGTGTTTCATTACCAGTTAAGACCCTTTTAAGCAGTTGACTTCATTCAAGAGGTCCAGAATAATGTTTTTGACACTACTTTTGGTTAAAATTGAACAATTTTGGAAGAAATTTTGCTGCCACGAGTCTCATGCCCAAAACATCTAACCAAATTGCTTGGCATGAGAAAAATGATACACCAACAACATCAGAAACCTTTTTGATAATGTTTCGGCGTGATTGTCTATCATTATCTTCTTCGTTTTTTCGACGATGTCATTGTTTGTCGATGTAGGGTGTACGAGGCGTTTGTTATCTTCAACGTCTTCACAGCTCTCTTGGAAACGTGTGTACCACTTGTTTTATTCATATAGAACCCGGCAAACTTTCAAGATGCTGCTGCAAAATTTAATACAATTTCTTACAATTAAGTAAGTATATGGCTACCAATATCAAGACACGTCAGGGACTAGTGTACCAACACAACAACAAAAACTCGCGACAATTATCATACAGACCGCCATATTCAAAAATTTCAGGCATTCCACACGATTTTATTTTTATCGTTTTCTCCTAATTAGAGAAAGATGAAAAAAGGTCATTTAATTTGTTGATTATCTTTATCATTAGCATTTACGTACGTATAATTCTACTGGTTTTTGTCCATTTATATCGTTAACGCTAATATTTAGAAGCTTTGCGTAACCGTATTTCACAATACTTATGTACCAAGGTTTCGTTGGAATGGTACGTTGTAGTAGTTACAGCTATAGTTTAGTTTCCTAATTATTTTCATTTTTACGTAAAAAAGCAAGTGTGATAAAGTTAATTGGTCTTCCGTCACCGGTTCTTTTGCCGCATGGAGGTGCGGGAAATGTAGTACCACAGAGGTTTTTTACGTAACAGAAACAAACATCCGTTATTTAAACGGCTTGTCTGATAATATAACATTATCGAAGTGTGTCCTGTAAGCACATGATACCACGCTAAAAACAAAAACTACCGACAAATAGGATTTACAAATCGTGTTTTTAATACTACAGACAGCTAGGAGGGTAGTCCCAGAAGTACCGGACCTAACAAAGAAAAAACAAAAAATTGGGGGGAAAATATCTTTATTTCTCAACATAGTCTCCTTTTAGCTCGATACACTTTTTCCAGCGATGTTCAATGGCTTAAATACCCTGTTTATAGTGAGAACCGCCAGGCTCCTCAAAATATCCAGCAGCCGCAGACCCCACCTCCTCATTATTGGTAAATCTTTTACCACCGAGGCATTTTTTTCAACTTTGGAAAGAGAAAATAACCCGAACGGGCAAAATCTGGCGAATAGGGTGCGTGAAGAAGCAGTTCGAACTTTAACTCTTTCATTTTGGCAACCGCAATACCGGATGAGCATTGTGTTGATAAAACAACACTTTCTTTTTTGCCAAATGCAACCGTCTTTTCTTGATTTCATCACTCAAGCGCTGTAATAAGTTTACATAATAGCCGCCATTGATTGATTTTCCTTTTTGAAGATAATCAATGAAATGATTCCAGGCTCATCCCGAAAAAAATTGATGCCATGATCTTGCCTGCAGATGAAACTTCTTCTTCTTCTTCTTCGAATTTTTTGGGGCCGATTCTCTCCTTTCAGTCCATTGTTTTGACTGTTCCTTCGTCTCAGGTGTGAAGTGATGGATCCATGCTTCATTCATGTTTATGAATCGACACAAAAACTCGACTTTATTGCTGTGAATCATCGCCAAATACTAGATTGAAACATCCTCACGATGCTCCATTGTGAGCAAACGCGGAACCCATCTTGCGCATAACTTTCTCATCTCCAGATTTTCAATCAATATGCGATGTACAGCACTTTTTGAAATGTCTATCATGTCTGCTAGTTCGCGCACCTTCAGTCGACGGTCATCCAGTACCATTTTGTGGGCTCACCACTTCTGGCGTGGTCACCTTTTTTGGTCGACCACTGCAATACTCGTCTGTGGCAACTCGTAGGGCTTCGTTTAAACTCTGGCACCCAATATTTTACTGTTGTAAACGAAGGAGCAGAGTCCTCTAAGTAGAGTCTAACTCGGCTTTGATATGGGTTGGAGTGAGACCCTTCAAATGAAAATATTGGATCACATAACCATGACCAATTTTGTCCATATTTACAAATTCACTGAGAGCGTTCACTATTGATCACTGCCAGATAAATACTAAACAACGTAGCATCTTCAAACTTGACATTTAAGCTTTATAAGGTTCGTACTTTCAACCATGAGAATCTCGTAGCTTAAAATTGATGATGCATGCACATATCGGAAAGAAATTCTGAGCTTTTATATGCTAGCAGTCTATGAATAAAATATATGAATAAGGGTATGAAAATGACAACTTTCTTAAAAGAAATGAGGTTACTGCCTTAGCTAATATAATCGTGTACTATAAACACTAGACGCTTACACAATAGGTATCATCATCTGCCAGGCATACAATTGTATTAGTACCACCAAAGATCTTATAAATACTGATATTGCAAATTCAAATGAAGATAACAAATGCGTAATCTCCTAAAGTTCAACCAGTCAATTATTATTATTAATACAAGTTATAAGAGCATATGTACTTCAATAGATTCAACGCCTATTATCAAAGAAAACAATACTTTATTTCCAATTCAACTTCCAAAACTAATTTGCTTTTACGATACATCTCTTTCTCCCAGGCATAGATCACACATCTATCTACTTATTTAAAATCATATTCAATCATACGATACGACAAAGAGTTTAATCACGTTACACTTCATTGCAAATCGAACCCTGACAGGTACTGCAATAATCGATGATGATTGCACCACTACCTTGGAAAGGATTTTTCGCAGTCAAATTGACACATATCGCCCAGAACCTAATTATCATTACGTTACACATTATACGTTTTAAAAGGGGATAAACTATTAAGTTGCAGGTTTCATAATAGATAGGTGTATTATTTGAAAGTTAATTTTTAAATTTACTGTTTACTACGGTATCCGTAGCGTATATGTCCGAGACAATTCAAGCGTGTCCTATGCAAAAGAATCGAACTGCGTGCACCGCATTTCCTAGGTGCTGCGCGAGCAGTCACTAGGCATAGGACGTTTGCGTACAAGGGTGGATACAAGATATTTGTACGGATACGAATTCACAATATTATAGTGCAATGTTTCAAAATGCTAATAAAATAATTTCAAATGAATTTTAAATAATAATAAGATTTATAAACTTAGGTTGTTCATGTCAAAATGACACGAGCCTGACAGTTTCTGAGTGTTAATTAATTGACAATTGCTAATTAATATTTTAGTGACTTAATCAAAATTTGTAATTTATCTAAACTATATCAAGAAACCTAAAAAAGGTGTTTGAAAATATAATGTCGAAATGTTACTTTACCAATAATACGCACATATAATTTAACGAATGAAATAATATCAAATACCTTATAAAATGTAACTTGTGTATGTGTTTTTTTGTATTCCACCCACTTCTCTCTTCTCTACATCCTCGTCACTCCTTTTCCTCCTTCCAATACTTCCTTCACTTCACTTTTCTAATCACTCACAAACTTTACCTTTTCAGACTTTTTTTTCAATTTGTTTATTTCTTTTTTCCCCGTTACTCTCGCAACCATCCAATATTCCTGTCATCATCACCACGCAATCCATTATTACTGTACCGTACTGCGATGTAATTGCATTGTCGAACAGTTTATCCACTATACCGCAGGTACGCGTGATTCTGTGGTAGCAACTTGGAGTCGATGAATTCCACTGGCGTGTCGTTCTTCGTCTGGTAGATTCGTGATGTGGTGCGTAAAACTAGTGCAAAACCCTTCTGGGTAGTTTGTATTAATTTACAAGTTATAAAAACAATAGAGTGTTTTTTGATTTAGTACAGAGACCGCCTTTACCGGTTGAGCCACGGATATTAATGGAATCTCTAATGTTAAATTTCAAATAACAATCGTATAGGTGGTCTTTCGCGTATTCAATTATCCCAGATGATCAACAATTCGATGGTAGCGATTGCTTCGTGGCTTACGAACCTTTACAATAACAATGAAACGACAAGATGCTGATAAGGACCATAGCAATAAATATGTGCATATGATTGATGTATTCCACTTAGAAGTCTATATAATATGTGCATGGATTTTCTGCAATAGTTTAGGGATATGGTACATAATCCGGATGTCGCCTAGTGTGGCAAACCTCGATATATCCGCTATCATATAAGATATCAAAAAAAGATATTTACGAAAATTGTAGGCAGTCTTAATCTTGACATTTTAAAATTATTTTCATATATACAGGCTGTTTCCTATCACCAGTGTGAATCCAATATACGCTTTCTCAAATGCAACACCCTGTATATTATTCCAGATTTAGGTTAAGCTCATGCCTTGCACTTCCAATGGAGAATTTCATTAAATTATACAGCGTGTTTCAGAAGTTATCGTCAATTTTATATGAAAATCACTGTGAGTTCATGGTCTTGTATACTGCAAACTACACAATCTGAAAATTTATTTTTTACAAGCGTAAATTTTTGATATTGGCCCAGTTTCATAGCAAAGTGACATTTTTTCAAAATTGTTAATTGTTAAAATAAATTACACTTCAGCAGGGCTTGCACACACACACACACATACAAAAACTTTACCCCATATCTTAGCACTTCTCTGAACGTTGCAATTTCTATTTCGCCAATTACCGCCCATATTTTTTCTTTCAAAGTTTCTAAAGTGACAAAATCATTGTTTTCACACACATTTTCCTTTACATATCCCTAAAAGTAATAGTCTATCTGTGTGAAGTCTGGTGAGAAAGCTAGCCGATGTGTTGGTCCAAAACGCCCGGGAAAATGATATTCAAACCAATTTTTGATTAAATTTGTGTATTGACCGGGGCATCAATCCTGTTGAAAATAAATATTGTCTAGATTCACATCCGCCAGTGATGGTAAAACAAGATTTTGTAACAATTCCAAATAATTATTTTAACTGATTCAAATTTTCGTAATTTGCTTTACCAAAATCCCATATCGCACACTAATTTCCTTAGATATTTGATTTTTTGTGTTAGCACTAAAACTAGCTCTATAAGAATAGAAAATTTTCTGACGAAAAAGTCGATTGTCCATAATATTACCTCAACCGATAGGCAGGATACATTGTAATCCAATGTTGATAATTCAAAGTTTTAATAAATTTAAGTTTGTAGGGACGTATCTTATCTTTCTTGGAGATTTTTTGTAACAAACTTTTGTTAATACCAAGAACTGTATTTCACATAAGGCCAATTTTAGATTCCCATCTATATACATATGAAAATGTCCTAAGTCTAGTCATTACATATGCTCCGAATACGGTGGCAAAGTAATACTTCATTTTTTATGAATATAGCAACGACTCCCAATCTAAATATGATAAATTTAGATAAGAAGTACAAGTGCATTTGTAACTATCGACACAGCAAACCCCATCTGATCTTTTTGTTCTATATCTCAGTAATTACACCCGTAGTCAATGAGAGAGTTACTCGCACTGTTTGCGCATTTTATTTTATCGCGATAATGTACCAAACTCTCAGGCGGCGTACAGTCACATTCACACACAAACACACGCAAATGCGGGCGATCACACTCATACACATGTTCACTTTCAAATTACTGTATCTGTCTTCACATAAAATATACTGGGCCGGGCAGTGTTGTCTTTTTATCGGATTTTAGGTGAGCGTTTCCCTGACCATAACTTCACTATAAAAGAAGGATATCGCGGCTCCAGGATTCAGTACACATCGGCTATTCCTTACGAACACACAACCTCCACCAAACCGAGTCATCCTCGTCAACCAGAAGCGAAAATCCTAGAGGCAAAGAAAATGGCTTTCAAGGTGCGTGCGCTTATACTTTGTGACAAAGTGCCCCTCAAAAAGCTTTTTGGACTATTATGATCGACTGGCATAAAAGGATCTGCTACTTAGTGACGAAATCGTTCCAGAACTAATCTACAAAATTATCATTTCAGATCGCGTTGTTCTTCACCCTGACAGCCCTCGCTCACGCCGGACATATCGGTGTCGGATACGATCAATTGGGTGGCGGATACGGTGGTGGCGAATTGGTCGGCGATTTTGGCGGTCACGGAGGACACGGTGATGCCTCGTCGCACGTTAACAGCAACCTCGTGGCCCTGGGTGGTGGACACGGGGGTATTAGCCACGATGAAGGCTTCCACTCCTACGTAAGTATAACACTCGAGATTTTCCGTTAGAAACTATTTTTACAAGTGGAAAATCTCAAAAGCAAATAATTTTGATTCGAAATTTCAACTTATAATGCGACCCCTGTAACTATATTCGAAGAAATTGTTAAAAAATAAATTATCATCCATCGGTCAATTTAAAAGTTTAAGCTAAACTTATATCACAACCCTCATACATCGAAAAGTAATATCTTTTTTTTTCAAAGTTAGGTTATTAGAATTTATTTATCCAAATGAAAGAACTCTAAAACAGAGAATCAAGATTTAAAATTTTTACTTATAATGCGACCCATGTAACTACTTACATTTTAATTTTCCCTATATATGTATACAAACTGGTTAATTTAGGATTTCATGCAATTGATTTGATTTTTACAGCAATTGCGGTTGATCAAAATCAAAGTTTTAATAAAACCTACATTGCAACCTCCGTAAATCTATATTTCAATTTTCCGCTATACAATAAATTTATATTGTTGAAGAATGAATTATATTTCAATGCAGTTGATTAGGTGTTTAATCTCATTGCAGTTAATCAAAATTAAAGTGAAAATTATAGAATTTACATCGCGACCCTTGTAACTGCATATTTCAATTTTCCCATAGACTTACATATTTACAAGAAATTTATTATATTAAAGGCTATCGCGGTTAATCAAAATTAAAGTTTAAATAAAACTTATATTATCACCCTCGTATATTCAAAATTAACGACTTCCTTTATGAAATTAAATTATTATAGGAATTATAATCAAAAATATTGGAATCACTCTCGAAAAATAAGCATCCAAAAAGCATGTTGATGTAATACGAACATTCAATAATCCGAAGACGCTTCTACTTTCTTTAATCAGAGCAAAATTTTGATAATCCAAATAATATAGCCCGTTCGTTAATCCGAACAAATCGCCAATCAGAACATTTTACATATGTAGGTACATCAATCGGTTGAAAGCAAGCCAAAAATTGATTGCACGCCAAACAAAACAGTTTTAATAGTTTGTCTACATAATTTCAACTTACAATCCAAACTCTGTAACAAAATTTCAATTTTGCAAAAGTACGAATATCAAAAAAGTTATTTTTCACACGATAAAATTTGATTTACATAATCTAATGTTGACATCTAATCAAAACTACCTCATGTTCAAAAGAACAAACTAGTACATATTCATATGTAAAAGCTACTTGCTGTATATAATATATAGTGTTCCATTCTTGTGAATATGTACTTGTTACGTAATATTATCTCATATAACAAAAATGCTAGAAATTAAAGCATTTTTTTTTGTAATCAATGGGAAGATGTATTTAGAAATGTAATAAAATAAGATGTTCCCTTTTAATAAGATTACTACAAAATATGTGTACGTAATATCGTTTAATGTTTGTTTTCGGTAACCGACTTGATAATGGGAATCCACGTGTTCCCCAAACACGTGTCGTCCCGAATTAATTAATACTTGTGCGGGAGGAGTAATCCGAACAGTGTGTTTATAATGTTTGTTTGTTGGGACATTTGCACAGTAGTAAGGACGCAACATATCCGTATTGTGCCACATAGTACAACAATAATTATTATTATATCAAACCCCATTATAACTCACTAGTTTTGTATGCATGTTTACCTGAAATAGAAAACTCTGGCGACACAAAACAAGGCAATTTCTCCAACTTTGCACTGTAATGGACTTCAACGATATTACAACAGTTGAATTTAGACAGCTGCTAACATAAATTTACTTCCGTAAACTCACTTAGTATATTTAATACAATACGTACAGTTATAAAGCCAATTTAGATTTTCTATCAACATAACTTTATAACAGTACCGGTGTATACTAACAATGCTAAAGCGGTTTATTGAATTGAATAGAATTGCGTGCTTTGTGTTTAATTTCCTTTAAGAGAAATTGATAGACTTATTTCTGTATGTGCACTACTTTTAAGGTTATGTTTTATGGTTATATATCATTAACCATCTGTACAAAGAAAGTGAAACATAACCTAAATATCGTTTTCAGTTTTCTCGTAACACTTAATCACCTGTCATTAACTGCAAACTGTGCACTGCCGTTCAAATTTTATTTCCTGCTATATTAACACCGTCTTGTCATAACACATCTGATTCCATTTTCTCCTCTGTGAAAATAGAAAATTCACAAGACAGAAACTGTTTATTTCATCAAACAATTACATACATATTCTGTTCGTAATTGCGTTACATCGAAACTCGTGTTTAGCGAAGTGTGGTATTTAAATAAGATCGTGTTTACTCACACTAATGGGGGATTATGTGTTAAAAGAGATAGAAAATTTTATTTTTTCCTTTTGTGTGACAGCACGCGGATATTTAAATGTTATTACTCTGTGTGAAAGTAATTATGTTTTATTTTCAGGCTAAAATTATTAACACAGTTTAAGAAAACAAATAAATAAGTTTTTAAACCACAAACGTGAATATTAATAAGAAAAGAAATAGTGAGACAGTTGATGTTGCACGAAGTCACTGTATGTATGCATTTTTTTTTTTCTGAATAAAAGAAAGTATAATTGCGAAAAGAAAAACCATTGCTCACATACGCAAAATAGCTTTGAAACTCACCGTACGAATATATCCGATCGAGACCCATATGTATGTCCAGAGGCTTCGCTGGGGTACTGTATATATGAATTGATGTTATTTGTGTGTTTCTAAAGTTATACAAGAAAAATGAAGGAATTAAATTTACAATATTTCCCTAGAAATCGCATCTCCCTTACCAACTTAAAAAAATTATAAATCCAATTACTTTTTTTTAAACACACTGTTCGGATTACTCCTCCCGCACAAGTATTAATTAATTCGGGACGACACGTGTTTCGGGA
>JARFOC010000305.1:317735-330654 GCA_031763485.1 Osmoderma eremita | reverse complement strand
CTAATTTGAAGTTCAGTAGCTACTTGTCGAATAGAGTTTGTAGGATGAATATCAAAATAAGCCAAAACGAAAACTTCCTTTCTTCGCTAATAATATTATCCTTTTTTACACATTTCGTCTTAAATGTGTTTTCATTTTGGCGAAATATTCGTAATAGCCGCAGAAAGTACCGTCTATTTACGTACATGTGTGTTTGTCACAAAAGAAGTTCCTGCTAATACATTTTCGCGAAACAGAAATGGTGGGAAATGTTGACTTAGAAAACGTGATAGGTCACCTTCCGTTTTAGACAACTACAGTTTTATACAACAGCTAAAGATAAAATCAAATGCAAATAAGGACCGTTTACGACATTTCGTTGATTATCGGACAGGCACTGGAAATAGAAGTTCAGTCGGTCTAAACCTCGCTTTATTAAAAGTCTATCACGCCATCTTTAAGCTAATTTCATGCATATTTAAAAAGGAGCTGAGCATACGGTTCATATCTTTCCGTAACCATTTTAAAGTGTAAGGTTCGCATATCCCCGTGAAATAATTTTACATGCCGTTTGACGTACCGTATGCATAATAAATTATCTACCTTTCGTTAAACTTGTATCCTGCTCGGTATGTGATATAAAGTAGTAAGTTTGAGTTTTGAATTATATACGCATGAGCATACATGTACATATATTAAGTATGTATATTCGAAAATGTAATTAGTTCGGTAATAATGAAGTAATGTTGTCTCAGGTGACAGTGGTTCATTTATCAAATACAAATATGGAGTTTAATTGTCTTTGAAAATGTAAAATAAATGTTACTGGGATATTTACACTTACAATACATGTAGGTACATAAGATAATTTTATTGCTGCCTTAGAGTAATCAATGTAAAGTAACACCGTGTACATAACAGAATTCCCTCTGTACAGATAAATTTAGTCAATCGTATAGTGAACATTGACATTCTATTCAAGCGCATTATGAGGCAAATGTGAGAAAAAGTTGGCCATTAATGTTTTTAATATTTTTTTTTGGGAATCGACATTAAACGCCAAACTTTAGGGACAACTAACCTGCACTAAACTCTCTCGTTTACTGCCTATGCATTGAAAATGTGAAAATCGCCTAGGCTGTAAAAAACTTTAATACCTCATAAACTAAGTTATAGTGACATGAAAATAATACCAGATGTAAAACAGAACACAATTATTATTTATTATGAATGCTAATATTTACCTTAGTACAATTGTTAAGAACCTTTTGTTGGCTTTTGTTCTTCGACATTCGTGTTAACAGTTTCCTTCAGTTTAGTGTCAATAATTGTGCATCTTAAAACTGCAACACTTGACTTACTACTGCTGGTTGTAAAAATCCTTTCATTTCTGTTGGATTTGCTAGTCAGTGATTCTTCAATGTACCCTTTGGCCACACTCGTAGTTCTAGTAAAAATTTAAGACAATATTTTTAATTGAAATGTATATCTCATGACAAAAAAAACTTACTTCCAACTTCCATATCTTTTAAGCATGGTGATTGATATATCCTCCAAAGTTCATTAACAATGTAACTGAGGTTCTCCTGAAGCAGTGGCCATTGTATTCCTTAGAATTTGGCAATTTAAATATTCAGCTATTTCTGCAGGCATCTTTCCAAACTTATGGATACATTGCTTAAAGCTTCTGCCAACTGAATAATTGAAAAAGAATCTTGATTATTCCAAATTTGGGCGGCAAGAAGTATATTTCCGGTAAATTTGCAAATACTCTGAAACCACAGACGATCTAATTTTTTCGTTTTTGTCGCAATCAACAATTTGTCTCCCAAATCCTGAATATCTTCTAGTTTTATCTTCAACAGTTCGTCACATCTGCATGCTTCTGCCAATCCAAATATCAATGCCATCTAAAATGATATGAACGTGATTTTTTTTATACATCAAGCATTTACTATAAATCTTACTTGTACACAAGTAACCGTTGTCAGGAGCATCTTGGAGAAATTTTTCAATATTATTTTGTCCTAAAGCCCTAGATCCTTTTGGTTTATATCCGCTTGATTGCTACATTAAAAAAGCAAAAAGCTTTTCATATTTAGACACATCGATGCTGTTATTGATGTTCAAAGTAGTCTTCAACATTGAGTAAATGCTCCAAAACTTTGCGAAACCTCTCGGGCAGTAAATTCAATTCCACAATTTTTGCAATTTCTCTAATTACATCCGGTAAATCTTCAGCGTTACTATCACTGATTTTTTAACCTTTTTAACTGTTAAGGAGCCATTTTGATATGACCATTAATATAGAGAATCATTATTGAGGTGTTGGAAATAGGAATAGGTACATCTACAGTTTGTACATGAAAAACACGCCGGATCAACACTTTTCCCATAAGATCGCTGACGCACTTTGAAAACACACGATCTTCAACTACTTAGCTGCAGGGGTGTTAGTCCCAACATTTTAAATTACATTTGGGAGCTGGGTGATACATCATTTAAAAGCTTACGTGATTTGCAGTGCAAATGGATATATTACTTTTTTTAATCGATTAAATCGCTTTCAAGAATTTAGCTTGTTAGAATGTCAGAGATACAAAACAGAAACACCCACAGAAAGCACTGAACATTTAAGAATCAATACTTTTCGTAAAACCGCCAAAACATATCCACTTCGATTTGTGAAAGAGGGGACTTTCAGAGAACAAATAATCTTCATATCTTCAAATAAACCTCTTTACTTTATAATTTTAAACATTTCAAATCACGATCAGAGATCTTTTTCAATTGTAGGCCTGTGTTATCAACAGATCACAGTAGATCCTACAGCAGACATTTTGATTAAAAGGCAAATAAAATATTCGCCCTTCCAACAATTATTTCACTGGAACTAATTAATTAAGTTCTTATTAATTAGTTTCGCTTTAGCGCATTAACTTTGCATTTGTTTTCGCTTCATATATCGAAACGTATTCTGCACCAACCTCATTTAGTCTTCAGAAACTAACATTACACGTGATAGATGGGACTTGTGGTATCAGAAAAAATCACACAGGCCGCTAATGGATCCAATTTGTCAACGACAAAATGCGGCGACAGAAAAATTAACTTTAGGGCTTTCCCTTAAATGTCAAAATAAGTTGACTAGCTGGCGATTATATTTATCTTATTTACAAGATTGTCCCCTACGGAAGAAGATACGTGCACTTTTTGCTGATGTTAACTGCTGAGTGCATTATGTCGCCAAGTAGTTGTTCTGCTCTGATTTCCCTGTGGAGATTGTTTAATATTTTCTTCTTATGAAACGTCCTACAATGAGTTCATAAGAAATAGGTTAATGATACAGAATGAAAGTTCTTTAATGCAGTAGTACGAACAGTGCATATTTCAATAAAAATTAAAGATTTACGTGTTTTCACTTGAACAACATACATAGACACAACCATCTGCTATTACATATATAAAGCTAAACTCTTGCTGAAGTTAAAAAAATATCATCATACATAAATATAAGATAGTCATTGCGTGGTGTAGACGGCAGTTAAAAAACTCAACTACTATTATTAACTATTAAGAATGAACTTGAAATAATTAGTAATCAATATAGTAAAAATTTGTGAGAACTTAGATAAAGTTAAACATGTGTAAGTTTAATGCTGTGTACTTAGATCATTAGGGAAGGGTTATGTACCTTAATATCTTCCACAATATAAAACTCCACCCTTCTTTAAAATTCCCCAAATGAGCTTTTTGCCATAAAGTTGTGATAAAAGAATTTTAAGATCTTTAATTAATCACAATTAGAAGAAAATATATGCCCTCTCCTCCACCAAAAATTGGAACATTGAATAACCTAAGTCTATCGCCTGTTTCATCAAAATGGGACCAGTAATTTGGACTTGAAAGGTAACAAACACACAAAAAAAAAATCAAAGTCTGATCAACGACTTGTTTGAAAATTCCTTTACAGTCTCCACATATAAAGATAGACAGTCCTTATACAGCAGGCGATATACATGTATATGTTTATACATGAGTTACAAATTTAGTTAAAAAAAATCGAAACCATAAAATTATTTTGTTGTGACATCAGCACCACGGTTAAACAAGTACGAACTGATTTCATCTGTAATAGGTGGGGGTAGATAAATATGAAAACTTCTATCGGAACTTTCATAGGAAAAAAAATTTCAAAGTTAATTTTTTACACACGCACAACTACACGCGTCTCTCCTATATGTATTTAATATTTTCAATAAATCGGCTATTGAGTGGAAAACACGGACTTTAACAAATAACTTTATAAATGAAATTGACTTAGTATTCGCGCATCAAACCATGACAATTATTACCATGTTTCAAAAGGCCAAACAAAATTGATTAACATGATGATATTAACAATTGTTCGAACACAAATATGAACATAAATAAACACAATGTTTATAACAAGTTCGAAGCATATAAATTGCTAATTCACATATATTAGAATGACAATATAGTACATTGTATTTTCAGTTTTCCAGTGTTTTTAATACCATTTTCTTTTGAAGCCCGTATTGTATTTCATAAAGCAGAAATATGAATTGCACACCAATAATGCCAAAAAAGGAAAATATTGTTCACGTAGTACGCTGGAAGATATGCGCTGCACCAGATCACCACTTGAATAACACTCAACATTATTTTCCTTTGTAGATTCTACTGATGATGACAATTTAGTTGCCGAAATACATATCTCAAGTTTTCACCCATTAAAGTGGTAAGGATATTTTTGTTTTCGTTTTATCAATTGATTCATTGATCGATTGATTTGACTTCTTAATAAGTGCTACGAGAAATATCAAAAAAATCCGTTTTCGACAATTTGATAAGAAAATGGATTATTATTTAAACTGAGTATGTTTGCCTGATTGAACGAAGAAGTTGTCATCTTCATCAGCTGAAGATGACAATGACAACAAATGAGGATGACAACTTCCTTGTTGAAATACGTACGTATCTATTATTACAAAAAAGAGTCTTACAAATTAATAACGAATTTTAATAAAAATAAATTTGGATTATCTTTTATTTATGTCAAGTTGACACAAGTGGGGCAACTACTAAATGACAATTAACTGACACTTACTAATTTAGTTGTAATGACACAGCAAGATGCTGTAAAAAATCATGGCAATATTTATGGGTTTAGAGTATTTTTAAGTCTTTTGTTAAACGTGTAGTCAGGGTGCCGTTGTTCAGAAGTCGAGCCTGCTTAAATCATTTTAAGAAAAGGGTATTGCTTACAAATGAAATATAGAAAATACTGCTGTACATCAAAATATACCCATCAACAACTGGTAAGCTAAGAAGCAAACGGAAACGCATAAACACGGAAGGAATACTTTAGTTAAAAGAGTCACCGAAAGAATATATAATTTCCAACTCGTTATCTGCTACAACAAAATTTATACTTATTAGAAATTATCACGGCTTATTACACATAAAAGAAAAGCTGAGATGCGAACAAGATAAAATACCACGTTCGCCCAAAATAAAAGGATTTGATAAACTCGGCAAGGAATATTCGGGCTTCTTTCTTTAGCCGCCGGTGAATAAACTCGACTGTATATTTGCGTTATTCACAGTTGATTTGGCGAGGGTGGAGAAGTGCTGCTTTTGCAGCCCGATAATAATGTAGGTAATCTTTATATTCGGAACAAGGGTGTGTAGACTTTTCCTCCTATCTCGGATGAAATTTTGTTCTTTGGTAACTCTATTACTGTCACTTCCGAAAGTAAATACGTTCCAACATTTTCGCACGTTCACAAGGTTTATACCTATTTGTTGCTTCGCTAAGCTTCCGTTATCTTTCACGTCCGTTTCGCAAGGATCCCTAACAACCTTGTGATACCATCTGCCTCTTAATACTACTATAAGATTGGAAAAAAGAACGAACTTGTTTATTTTATTTTTTCCATTAATGGGAGTAAATCCAAAAGCATAAATTTATAATTAGCGATTTCAGAATTTAAAGTGAATTGATTTATCAAAAACGCTCAATATTTCGTATAAAGTTAAATTCAGTTTCTATATAAACATTCTATAGAGATAAACGAAAGCAAACGTTTTATAGATTCTCTTTGAACAGAAGCATTTCCCTTTGGACCATATGTAAATTCCTTTGACTCAAAGAAATCTTCTCACTGAGGAAGATATCCATAAAGATTGTACCTGAATCCGTTTAAATAAGTTTCCGGCAAAGTTACTTCACCGAGTTCGAACGAACATCTCAATCTGTATATTATTATATTTGTCTCTGGCATATTTGTTGATTACATCTTATTTTGGCTAAAGTTGCTGTGGAGTACTACGTAAGATAAGAAGGAATACGCCTTTATCTCAATGTAAACAATATAGTTCTTATGTCGGTCGCTAAGCTAAGTTAGCGGAGCCACCATCGGAAATTTAACACATGCTTAATTTTAATAATAATCCATGATCATATCTGCTCGAAAGTGCATGAATAATGTGTTGTCTTCGAAGATGCGCCAGCATGTGTTAAAGTTGCACTAGGACGGGTTACATGCACAACACATACATACAAGACATGCTGATATAAGGATTTTGGAAATTAATAATATAGCGCTAACAAAGATAAATATTCGGACAAACAATATTTATTAGTTTAGCAAGGAATACCTAAACAACCAATGCAGGCGCATGGTTTATTACTGGAATCACCATACAAAGCCAAAGCAATGAATGGGGTACAAGCATTAAAGGCGAACTCGAGTTTCTTTACCATACGTCGTCAGCGTCCTCCCCAATGCTAAATCCATTTCATTACTGGTGTGTCGCCGATTTCATTACGAATCGTTTCGACCGCTTCCATGGAACACGACATACCGCATGTAGAGGATAGCGATCAAGACACAAGCCATCGAGTCACCACGATTTCGCCACACATCTTAAGTCAATAAACAGTAAATTTACATTTTCGACTGGAATGATTTTTTTCTCACAAATCATGTCTTGAATTGTGACAAAATATTAATTCTTTTTTATCAAATTTGCTTTGATTAAAAGTGGTACTGAAAATGATTACCACCAACATCGACGGATTCTAAAAACATAGTACGAGGGCAGATACGAAAGTGGGTCCAAGAACAATATAAAGAATACTGGGAAAATGAAACCAGGCAAAGTCATGGCAAAACCTTTATCAAGGACCCATCAGTAAAGAAGGCTAACGAACTACTAAATCTTAGTAGGAATCATCTTCCTACAGTAATAGGTCTCCTGACAGGACATTGCGCAATGAAAGGACACCTACAGAAAATTGGGGTTGAGGACACAAGCTGTAGACTGTGTGAAGGAGCAATAGAGATCGCATACCACATCCTATGTGATTGCAAGGCCGTGGTTCCTAGAAGATAGGCAGTCTTAGGGAAACCAGAAATTACCACAGAAGACTATACAGTCCAAACGGGCCAAGGACCTGGGAATGGGTGGTATAGAGCATGGGTACAAAAATCAGAGATAAATACGAAATGCCAATGGGCTGAAGTATTTCCGGAAACTTATATCAGACGGCTCCCATAAGGAAAAAGAACATCAATGGATCCATTAACTATTCGTTTCATGTCCTTAAAGACGCTGATAAGCGTTATTTCCGTTATGCTTTGTACAGTTATTGCTTAGCTATTGCTACCTTCAGTTCATGGATGCAAAACATTTCGATAAATCCTATTCTGTAGATACCCAAATAAAAAGAAATCCGAAGGTGTCAAGTCAAGTGATCTTGGAAGCCAGCCTATCACCCTGTTGGAAAAAAATTTCAGCTGTGCGCGCAGGGGCATTATCGTACTGAAACTATCTGGATTAATAATTCATTTAAAGTTTCTCGATATCTATTACCTGTTATGGTGTCTTCAAAGAGAATTGGTCCTATGGTGCGGTTTCTGAATATTGCCATACAAGTTCCAACTTTTACCGAATGAAGCGTTGCTTCACGACACACATGGGGATTTTCGGATGACCACACTCAATACTGCATTGAATTAATGTAACCACCGAGGGAGAACCAAGCTTCATCAGGAAAAAGTCGAGGGTAGCTATTTCTTAAATGTTCTTTGAAAAAGGTTCAATATTGTATTCGCCTTTGAAAATCTATAGGGTGTAACGCATTTCATGCAAATTTCATCCACTATTTCTATATATCTTTTTGTGTAAAGTTTTGGCCAAATTTGATATATTCCATCTTAGAATACGATGCAGCTTTACATTATATGCGAGGATTTGTAGATTGTAACATAGAATTTACCACAATTTAATTGGATTTTCAACTAGAAAGTTTATACTCTAGACTATATTAGACGTGCGATTCAGCGTGTTTAAATCTCGTATCGGCAACAAAACAAATGTCTATGGCCCCCGGTAACATTTTATAGTTGTAATTTAATTTCCTCTTGGAACAGAATGGGCGTACCCAGCAAGTGCGAATCGTACAATAACAAACGGCTCGGATTGCCGAGAGTAATCATATTCATAAGGTCTTAATTGGAAATTATGCGTCGTAATGAATCCCTTCATAAATTTTATTGAGAGCAATTCCTGCGTTTTATTAAAATTCCATACGCCACTGTATCCATTACCGGCGCTATTAGAGTGACTTTATGGGTCATGAACTGGCAGAACTTAGGATTGTATTTCTCCGGTTCATTCAGGTTTTCGCACTATATTACGGCAACGTTTTCTTTCGCGGATATTTTAGCCCACGAAGCAGACGACAATTCCACGTAGCTATAATGCTGGGCGCTTAATGTACGCCAATAAATCCGCGTTGCACGTTATCGCAATCTAATTCTCGCGTGCCGTATATGTATGTGTTATAGCGGGAGTACTTTGTATTAGTAATTTATTGCCTCTTTCATTACTGATTGTGTTTTAGTTAATAATAAGTAGGTAGCCGCTTTTATCCTTCTTTTCAGTTATATTGAACTACGGAAGTAACTAGTTTTAACCCTCAGCCGCCATGGTGGGGTGTTTCGACACCCCAGAAGTCACTTTTTCCTAAATTTCTTTGAAACAGTTTTCGTCATCTTTCTAGGATTCCAGGTATTCTCCTATGCGAATGAGATGTATAATATGGTATAATCTCTTATTTACCATGTTTTAAAAAATAGCGCAACTTTTTCTAACCCATTGTTTGAATTTTATAGTGATAATAGCCATTGTCGTCTTTTGGGGGAATCACAGCTCTTTGTTTTAGATTTGTCGTACATGTGTAGGGGATTCACTCATTTACATTCGACTTCGGGGATTTTTTATAAGTAGCATTGAATAAAACTGTATTTCCCCTGATTGTTGTACAATATATATACGACTCAAATAGATTTCTTATTCAGTTCGTAAAAAACATAGTGTCAACTCTGTTCGTTATTTATCTTCCATAATACATAACAACAATAGCAATAGTAACAACAATATGACAAAATATCTGACTGATGAACAGTTAGCAAATTTTTCCGCAAACTTTTATGATGGCATCAGTGGAAGTGAATGCCCTGATGATGATTTGAGTGATACAGCAAGCAAGCGAACATAGTGATCACGACACACCTTCAAAGTTTGAAGTCGAATCTGGAGACGAAAGTGAAGAAGATTTGGGTGATGTCAGTACAGGTACAAGTTACTTTTATGGACGAAATCGGTATAAGTGGTCCAACAATTCTCCTGCTGTTTCGCGTACCACATCCTCTAATATAGTGATTCATCGACCAGGAGCAACGGGTGCAGCGGTAACTACTCGTCTTAGAACACCTTCTGCAGCATGGTCTCTTTTCTTTACGGAAGAAATCCTAAATGAAATATAACATACAAATGTAAAAATTACGGAAACGAGTTTTTCTTATGGACCAACAGCTAGTTATGTGGGACATGCAGACATGATTGAATTGAAAGCATTTCTGGGACTTCTAATTTTGGCAGGATTGTTCAAATCAAATCGCGAAGATACTAGAAGTCTTTTGCAACGGATGGTACGGGAAGAGATATTTTTGGAGGTGTTATGTCTGAACAACGGTCTTTGTTTCTTTTGGCAACGCTAAGTTTTGACGATCAAACAACTAGAAGGAACAGGATTGACAATGATGATAAGCTTGCTGCAATTTCAAAAATTTATGAAATTTTCAAGATAAACTGCACGAACAATTTCAGTTGCAGCGAATATGCAGTTGTAGATTAAATGCTTGTTGGATTTCGAGGCCGCTGCTCTTTTCGCCAATATATCAAAAGTAATTCAAAAAAATATGGCATCAAGATCATGTGCCTATTTGATTCAAAAACCCATTATCTAATAAATTCATTTGTTTATACAGGAAAGGCAACCGAACCCAATCCAAACAAAATTTCGGCTCCAACACGTAGTGTACTAAAATTAGTTTCTCCAATCGTGAATACAAATCGAAGTGCTATAGGAGATAACTGATTTTTTTCTATAGAGCTATTGAATGAATAGAAACGGGTTGGTCTGACATATGTTGGGACACTTCGTAAGAATATGCGCGAAATACTGCATTTTTACAAACTAAACAGCTATCAATAAACTCCTGTAAATTTGGATTTACCCACGATAATACGTTGGTGTCTTGTTGATTTCGTCTATGCATCACAATGGAAATATTGAAGCAAATGGGAAACCAGAAATTATAAATTTCTACAATGGTACCAAAGGAGGAGTCGATGCTTTGGATCAGAAATGTCTGCTGTACCCCTGTCAAAGACGAACCAGGCGATGGCCAATGGCTATATTCGGAGCAATGTTAGGCATTTCACGTGTCAACAGGTATGCAATTTTCTTAGCCATTTCAGACGGTACAGTCAACATGACACGAAGAGAATTTTATATGCGTTTAGGAAGAGAAAGAAGATACGAAATAAAAGAATTGTCAACTGCGCTAAAATCAATCATGGAAATTTTATTAGGTTTAGAAATACCACAACAACAGCCACAAGAAGCAAGAAGAACCTACAAAAGGTGTCACATCTGCGGACGAAGCAAAGACAAGAAAATAAAAACCACGAGCCATAATTGTCGTCAGCATGTCTGCAAGGACCATTCTGAGTTACTCGTAAAGTGCAGAGAATGCGTAGAAAGGTAAATTGTAAGAATTTTGTAAACATCTGAGTACATGGAAAAGCAGCGTGATTTTTTGTCATGTAAAATGTAGGTCTCACAACGTCATTGGTAGAATGGGATTTCAATGGAGCAACAATGGAGTTTCTCTACTAGAATCTGATGATCCATACAATCGAAAGCACGCGTTGAGTCACAGAAGACACCCGCAGGGCACTCACCAGCATTCAGGCAGTCGACAATTTCATTTATGAATGAGTAAATGGCCGTTATTGTGGTGTATTCCTCTTTACCAAAGCAGATTATTTCAGCCTTTCATCTGCACATATGGTACTTTGTTTAACATTCGTGTTCTTTTGACTTTCAGATTTTTTAGAAGTCCTGCACTCAGAACAACGATATTTTTTTTAAATAAACATTTGATTCGTTATTTTGTAATCATTAATCATATTTACTATCTATTGCATGCTTGAAGAGAGTTAAAAAAATAGAAATTCCCGAATAAAAGGTAAACTCATCTGAGTGTTTTTGTAATATTTTTAATGTGCAAATCTACATACCTTCAATAATATTTTGAGAAAGAAGAATATATCCATTCTCATAAATCATCTCTTGAATGGACGGATCCTTAATTTGCCGCGTCAGCAACAACAATTACTTTAGTTAATTACCCGCACGCGAAATCGACGTGTACTGTAAACGTTTTCCGATTTTCAGGTGACGTGGATACGTCATCGAGATTTACACCTGCTGACTGTAGGTCGTTCCACTTACACGTCCGACCAGAGGTTCACATGTATCCATAATCCTATGACGGAAGATTGGACGTTGCAAATTCGTTATCCGCAACGCAGAGATAGCGGAGTGTACGAATGCCAAGTTGGCACGACGCCACCTATCGGCCATTCCATGTCACTTTCGGTTGTCGGTGAGTATAAATTATAGATCACCACTTCCCCCTATCTGTCAACTGTACTTCACGAATGAAATATTATTATTTGAAAAAATCCCTTTTCCGCTGAATCAGAAAGTTAAACACACCGCCGTGTTTTTCTAGTGTAAGGAAAATTGTGCTTTAGTCGTATCATTTTTTAAAGAACGAGGGAGCATTAAATACCGTGCTAAATTATAACTTTATCTGATCGAAAGTCCAATTTAAGGGCAAAGCCTGGCAAACTCATATTTTATCATTCTAAAAGCAAATACTGTCTGAGAAATGTCTGCGAAGTTTGTATATTATAGCGACCGCAAAGAAAATTGATGGACCTTATACAACTTTCAGTTTTTTTAAAACGAAATTTTCGCCAGACTTTGTATGTTTTGTATCAGATTTTTTTTTATTCCTCTATTTTCTAAAATTTTCCAAACACCTTCTCTTTTTACCCTCTTGCAACTTTTCTCCATATCTACGATACCACCATCCAGTTTTGATTGCCTTCTCTGCTAGTTTCACAATCTCTTTTTTTTAAATTACATTCTGCAAACGATTAATGACAAAAATCGCCACTTCAGGGAAAACTGCATCTTACTTTTCAAACAGTATATCCCTTATTCAGAAAAGTACTTTGTAGGCATATTGACATTCTTTTATATATGATAAAGGCTTATGTTTATAGGGAAAATATAGAAGTTTTACCTTTTTTACAAAACATAATAAAACAAAATTTCTTTCTTCAAAAATTCTGTCAGGTATCCTATACGAACGCACATCTACCGTTTTTTCCCAGATCCTTAAATAGCACAAAGAAAGAAGATTTCTGCCAATAGCCGGCACGGCACGTACGTTCAAAAAATGAAGTATATAAAAAATATATTTAA
>JARFOC010000305.1:301991-317635 GCA_031763485.1 Osmoderma eremita | reverse complement strand
AGTTAGGCGCGATCCCCGGCCGCGAATCAAACCGCGACCTCGAATCAAACCGCGACCACGCGAAGTTAGCCGCGAGGTAGCTCTCTCCGGACCTGGGGGACGAGTGACCTTGAACTGTGCTCGTAGCGGCATAGCTTAACTACTGTCCCTGTTTCATTTCTTTATCAAGATGCAGTCGAACGTGGATGTATCCAAGGGATAATAAGGCTTGAAATACTCTGGCAATTAAAAACACTCACCCTGGTGTTTATTGGCAGTAATTTAATTTTAGTACCCCCGTAATATAATTATTTTATTGTCTTCAATAGAAGAATTTATCTTGTTCCTTGCTATAGAAATGTTCCAAACAATTTATTAAACCTGCTAAAGTAAAATGAGCCAAATTAAAATCATTCTTCTAATACGAGCCAGCTATAAAATCTTAATTAATTTTTAAAGTGCATGTCATGAGAGTTATAAAATTAATCTTATATTAAGCTGTGTTTCCTCAATTCCTTAATTAAACTTTTAATTTCTTCTGATTTACTTTCTGCTTTTAAACACAGAACTCCCGCTGTTTCTGCTTGGAATGGATGTTATAAGCTCTTTCTTAACTCAAAAAAAGCAATACTAGAAATATTATTTCCTTCAGCCGATAACTCTTAAAAATCTTACACTTGAATTATTCTTATTCTTTCTATATAGAAAGAAGTATATACATACTTAATAATTAAGATTTTAATTGTAACCGTATTATTTCTGTGTTGTCTTCCTTTGTAATTAATTCGCAATTATTTCATAATTTAAGAGAAACTTCGGGAACTCGTCAAATTTAAGATAGGGGATGCTTACCAAAAGTACCAACATGAAATAGGAACTTCTATTATTTATAATCCTAAGGCCATCTGAGAATTTGTAAGAGACAGGAAAGAAAATTCGATGATTATTGATGGACATGAAGTTGGTAATCTGCAATTAATTGTTTAAGCTTTTTCCAGCATGTTTTCTAGTCTCTATCATGCTTCTGTTCCTAGCGCTACTTCTCTATACCCTACTACTTACAATATCTTTCACAATATGTTTTACTTTATCACAATTTTTTTTTATTTCATTACAATATCTTTTACTTCATCCGAGGTTACTGTGAAGACGAAATGTTGAAAAACCGATTTTACTTTGGGAATGACGGTTTACCTAGTTTTCTTCTGTGGTACTGGCTTACTTGAAGCTCCACTTTTATATTTAATCTCTCCTGTCAAACTTGCTGTTGCTGGCCTTCGTTACGACACCAAAAAATTACCGGCCAGATGGTATTTTAACCGACTTCGCCGAAGTTGTTGATCATATTCTTTACAGCGATATTTCATATCAAATTAAAGCCTTTCCTGCTGCTCAACAACATAGTTTTATCTATCTACCATAACAAACTTGTTGGAAATAGCTCAATACATCAGTGAAGCTATAAATGCTCGCAAACAGGTTGATGTAAATTTACAGATTTTTCAAAAGCTTTCGATACCTTAGATTTATCTTAGCTTTACTCCTATCTAAACTCGATGCTCAAGCTCACTGCTTTTTCTTTCGTCGTCTTAGTTTTCTCAGATACCCTTCCTCCATGTTTTGTGCCCAAATAATAAAATAACTTGGGCATGTAGAAAGACTAAGCAGAGAGAGGTTACTAAAGTTAGCCATTACTAAAAAACCAATAGAGAAATGGAGAAAGTAAAGACCAAGAGAGAGGTGGGTGAATAGAGTGGAAGATCTAAAAAAAATGAAAATAGGGAATTGAAAGAAGGTGGTAGGGAATACAGGAAAATGAAGAAATGTAGTCCGTAGGGCACTTCAAAAAAGTTCCTAATATTAGTATGTTATTAGAGTAAATTTATATTATTTTAATTGGTGCTCTGCAAATGGAATTCATCTAAATGCTGTATTGTATCTTACAGCACATCCAACAGGCCACTAACATTTGAGTACAACACACAGATTTTTCAAGCCATATTGATTCCATCTGCTCTCAGGCTTCTAAATCTTTAAGCTTTGTAATTGTGTAAGCAATTTATTAACCTTTGGACCTTCAAATCTTTATACACGCCGTAAGTACAAAGCGAATTGCAGTATATGTGGCTTGTGTGATACTCTCACTATATATGTAATGTACTTAAATTTGTCCCTGGAGCATGTACTTAAAATGTTTATCTTATATAGTCGATGCAATTTACCTTGAGCAAGAAACATCTTATAATAGTCTTCTGGAAAGCCATAATTTCGACCACTTCCACTCTAAGCTTGAAGAACGAACTACAACGGTCGATTTATATGCAACCTAGTTTACAATAAAGTGGATTCAGCCGTTTTATTGTCCCAAGTTGCATTTCTTAGCCCGGTGCGTTTAGCCCGCTCTTCAAACACATTTCTAATACTGAGAGCAAGAACCAATATTTTACCAAAGTTAGTTAATGTTAGTATTTAAAGTTAATGGTTTATACTTGATATTCGGTATTTAGTATATAGTATTTGTATTTAGTGAGTGATAAGTGAACGTTTATTGTTTGATATTTAGTATTTAATACTTCCTTGTAGCTGTGAGTTGTAATTTACGTAGTATTAGGTTTGTAGTCGTGCTAAATATTCGTTGTGTTCTACCACCTATTTGACTTTGTCCTTTAAATGGTTTAAAGCTGCTGGACAATAAAGATTATTATTATTATTATCATTATAAGACAATATATTAAAAATAATAAACCTAGATTTTATTTTTACCAAAATACAGGATAAACTAATCAATTTTGCAAAAATAATAAATTTTTTCTTCAAGTGTATTTTCTATTAATAACACTCAAATAATTTCACAAAATTCAGTAAGGATAATAACAATTTCACCATAACCGCACATTTCGTTTATTTTCTATAATTTTACAAAACCAATGAAATTAAAACATTTCTCCTAATACTACTTTATATTTTTGTTATTAATTTATTCCATAAGGTGTCTTAACAACTATTACCCTTGTTTAACGTTCTATCGATGCAAGCTGTTATTGTTGCACCTTTTTGGTGTAAATCAAGGTAAGTAATGTATGTTCCTTTTAATACCATTATACTCTAAATACATCTAAATAGAAAGATTTGAATTTGTGGGGACGACAGAATATTATAAATTATAACTCAACATTAATGACCGATTGAACAACAATTGCAGATTCCTTATGCATTGAGAGCACATAAATATTTAATTTAATATCAGCCACATTTCTAGAACAAGGAATATTTGTATTTCTATCCATCCAATCTAAAGAGGCAGTTGTTTTTTCTAAGCACTTCCTTAACTATTTTGATAGGTGGAAACACACTAAGGTTAAACGCATATTTGAGATTTTTGTTGACCATTTGGGTGTTTAAAATTTGTTCTTATATTCTTTAAGAATATTTTAGTTTATACGCACAATTATAACTACTTTTAAGGTTTTCACAGTATGTAAAATTAAGTTTTTCTCATTTATCATTATCCATAAGCATTCATAAACATATTTATCTCGTTTTCTGTCATTATCCGGTGCTTCATAACCCAACTCTGGTAAAACAACTTTAAAATTTTTATTATTTCAAGATGATAGGACATACATTCTTTAGCAGGTAATGTAAAAATGGAAGTAAGAACAGATATATCAACGAAAATTCACAGAAACAAAGAGTTTCCTAGTATTTGTCTTTTGTCCTCAGAGAACCCAGCTTTAGCAGTTACAAAGGAAACGTCAAACACTAAATAAGAATCGTAGAAGTAATACAACCGCCTTACGCCCCACGGTACGACGGCGCATGATTAAGGAGAAGAAGAAGACTTCTTCTTACGAAAAACGGTCCAAAAATATGAAACCGCAATCTGAGAAAGCACGATTCGTAATAATCGCAATACTCGTCAGAGTACACAACGTTTGAAGAACTGAAAGTGAATCCCCTTTCCGCGTGCATCCGTGGTTACAATACCACGAGCGTCCTAATGAACTCGGCCGACACTCGCTTCATCAGCGGTCGGATATTTTTTGCCGACGCAGGGAGTTCGGACATTAATACGGAGTCGACGACACGGAGAGGTCGTCCGAAATGAAAGTGGACCCGGTTAAGCGACAAAAACGGGAGCGCGACCAGGAAGAGGGGTGTTTAAATATTCCGGAACGGTCATGAAGCAGTGGCGTTGATGTAATAAAACCTTTTTACGACTCTAAATAAGGTTTAAGAAAACGAGATAAAAAGAAGAAACGGAATAAAACGAGAGATTACATAAAAGTGCGGGTGGCGGTCGACCTTCAAACGCTGAGCAGATACTGATTAAAGAGATAAAGTGGGAGAAGGAACGAACCGCTATTTACCCAAATTTATATGCGCATTGGATACTAGGAAATTTCCCATCGCGTACACATAATTTGTAGTTTTTAACGTTTTGAATACCTTTAAATAGTATGAGAAATCATATAAAAAGTCGAGCAAATAATGTGTTGCATATAAAACAATTGCAATATGTGTATAATATCGATGTCAGACTCGTGTGAGAAAGAGTTTGGAATGATGTGATTTTCATTTGAATTTCAGCGTAATTTAACTCATAATTATCCTGTGTTTAAAAAGTCATTATTTTTTTAATTTACTTTCTACGACACATCATATCCACAGCATGGTCTTAAGTTGGGTTTAAAAATTATATTACCCCCAGGTCCCGCGGTAGGGCTTTCGCGCGGGCGGTGAGCTTTGGAGGCGGAAGGACTTACCTACGGAGACCGCGTAGCTTGGAGGGCGTTATATCGTCCCCCAGGTCCCACGCGAACCTCCCAAATTGTAACATGAAATTATGGCGAGGTCAATTACATTCCTGCCATACGTATTTGTAATGTAAACAAATAGCGGACATATTTTTAATTTAAACACTATATTTCCTGGAACATGCATTTTTATCTAAAATATAAACAAATTTCCAATTAAAGTGTCTAACCAAGTTGTAACATGAAATTATAGGGAGGTCAATGTCATTTCTGCAGAAGCCACCTGCATAATGTAAACAAATAGCGGACATATTGCTATGTAAACACTATATTTCTTAGAACAGGCATTTTAATCTATACTATAAACAAATTTCCAATTACAGTGTCTAACCGCATCCTAGCATAAACAATCGCCGCGATAATACAAATACTTTTTATTTTTCTTAAAATTTCAACACGCATGTTTATCTGTAATATAAAAAAAAGCCCACGTGTGGGAAAAGGAATGCCTGTACCCGTGAGAAGCTAAGTTGCTTGCACATTACGGGAGGAGAGGCGATCTAGATATATAAAACCCTTGAACAGGCGAAAGTCAGTAGTTTGCCGAAACTATTTCTTTATACACCATTTTTATTATATTCGTTTACGCAGTATATATTGCTAGGTATCTCGCAATATTTTCTAGATATGGCGTCTGCTAATAATTTGGATTGTCCTGATGGTGGAGTGTCTGACGAGGAGTTGAACAGATCATACGAAAACTCTATTTTTAAATGGATCAATTCAAATGCGAAACTTAAGGGAGTCTTTGTCAGAAATGGGAACGGTGCCCACAGCGGACAGAATCCTTACGAAGTTGAATACTGTTTTTGAACGGATTGAACAATGTCCGGCAGCCCAAGTTTTTATGCCAAAAATATTTCTCGTTTTTTCAGCACCGTCGCACGCAGCACGCCTATCTGAATCATTTTGTATCTGCCTATCCGCACGCAAAGTTCTAAGAAGTGATCGTCGATACACTATGTTAATTTATACAACCGCAGAGGAGCTACAATCCATAACATGGTGTTTTGCTGGAAATTCCTACCAAAGCACGGTCGATCTATTTGCCGTAGAGTACATGGATCGTCCTATTCCTTGGCATTCACCGAATGAAAGGAGTGCGTTTGGATATCTCTCGTTGTCAGTGAGACTCGAATACGCGGTTACCATTCACAAAGCAACTCCCCGTTCCGATGTGGACATACGTGTATACTATAATTGATTGAAATATTAGATAAGGCAGAGGCCATATATGTTCTTCTCTTGAGTAAGTATAAAATATCACAACACTGCTCATTTCCATAAAAATTACTCACATATAACTGACGATGCGATGAATGGTTCTTTACACAATTACCTGGCTGAATTCCATGACTTTTTATTTCGTCTTTTCTCTGAATTATCTATAAATTCCTTTACGGTCGATAAAAAACAAAGAAATACACATACGAAATATACTAGTATCATAGTACGGCGCATTATTCATTAAGCGCTTCCTTTAATTGAAACAAAAACAAAAATAAAAACACTAAACAATTGAAACTATTTAATACGTTTAAAATGGAACGCAGTAGGTTGTTGTAAGTTATAAGTATTGTTCGACGTCGCTTGGAAAGTCCCCAGGGTTATTTCAGGGGCGGAAAATTTGTACTCGGCGGGAATTAACAAGTTTGGCACTCGGTGGATGAAGCGTCTAAATGGGACCTCTTTTGTTTCGTCCACAAAGCTGACGCGATCTTATCGTGCGTAAAATTATACGGAACCTTGTCGACCATTTTGACTCGAATTATTTTTGCTCTCTGCGGTGAGAAACATTCCATTACGTTTTCTTCGCGTAGCTATTTAAATCTACATAAATATGGTGACTTATTTGCTCGCGCTACATAAGCTAATTTGCACATTGTAACATTGCGCCCCCATAGTTAACTTGTTTGTATTTTGCACGCGATAATCATATCGACAATTTCTTTTTCCTTAAACCTCTTTCTTTTTCTTAGAGAATAAAAATAAAGCCATAATATACGGGGATATCTTATCAGTTTCTTGACGATTTGTTTCTAGTTTTTTTTATCTGGGCACCTGGAGGTATTTGTCTAACTTCTCATCGTTTCTCCACCTTTCCTTCAGCTGACATGTGCTTTTGTCCCTTTTTGTTTCAAATATTACCGCTCAAACGTTCATTTTTTTTCTAAAGATTGGATTAAAGAAAGCATCTAGTACAGATTGTCTACGGCCTTGTACAAACAATTTCGTTTAGTATCAAAATATAGAAGGTTGTTTACAAGCGTAAATATCGTTTGTAAACAACCGTAAAAAATGTTGCTCCTGTTTAAAAAATTGTCTATCGGTCCAAGTTATTAATGACACGATATTCCATATAGATTTTCAGATTTTATATGTACCTACATATCCACACACGACCAATTTAACGAACAATTCTGTGTTAAAAATTACAAGCGTAACTTACACGACAACCATTTTATCCGTCCGCTTCTGTAACTAATATATATCAGAAGCGCATTTATCACTTCCGTATGCTCGCACATCTCGTGGAGTTTAACGACGCGGAAAGACTGCCAGGTTAATTACACGCACGCATTATGTCAGTTGGACTGATACGTTATTGGGAACATGCGGATACGTCTATAGATTTGTCCTAATAGAAATCAGATCAAAGCAATCAGTGAGTAATATTGGTCGGCACAGAGGATAACACGGTCATTCAATCAAATAATGGAAGCGGATGCTCGATTGTGGTCGGTCATCATTGCTGTGGTGCCACCGCTTTGTTCGTCATCGGGCATTGTTGTTGGGGTGGCCGTGGCGCTGACACTTATTGCCAGTACGAAGAATCGAACACCGAACACATACTACCAACAGTACCGAAACCAATGAAGTGAGGAACCGTTAAACGCGAACGGAACTGCCAAATCAATACCGAAAGAGCTAATTCATTGGTAGGTTAATTACGCCGTTTATCTGCAATAAAAATTGGTTAACATTTTTCAATAGATATGTTTTATTTTGAAGCAGCTGTGAGTGATTATAAACATTGTCTTATTCAATGTAAACCTATCTAAAACCAATCTAAAATCTGCTGATTATTAATACATACATGCCAATTAGGGTAAAAATTACTCAGCCCGAGAGTGAGAGAGAGAGAGAGAGAGTGTTGCGTTGTGGTGCACATTAAGCTTGGGTTGGCTTTATCAAAGGTATGGATAAAACCAACAGTGGATTTGCATATGTGGGGAGTAAATTCCCTAAGATCATTGATGCTAAGGTAAAGCGAGGTATGTTTGTGGGACCCCAGATCTGACAGCTAGTTCGAGATGAAAATTTTGTTGAGACGCTAAATGGAAAAAGCAGCATGGTTGTCTTTCAAGAAAATTTGCGACGGCTTCTTGGGAAATCGTAAAGCCGAAAACTACGTAGAGATTGTTAACAATCTACTGGTCTCATATAAAGCCATGGGTTTCCGACTCCCACTTGGGCTTTTTCCCAAAAAACCTTGGAGCAGTGAGTGACGATCATGGCGAAAGATTTCACCAGGACATTCTACTCACGGAGAAGAGATACCAAGGCAAATGGAGCGCTGCTATGTTGACACACTATTGCTGGACGCTAAAGAAAGATGTTTCTGATGCAATGTACAGCCGAAAGTCATATCTCAGCATATTTTCCAAGTAAATATATCACTTTGTACGTCATTTTTTCATGATTTATACACACATTATAATGTATACTTTGCTAAAATTGCATTGCTTTGTCACTCTGAAACCCCGCCTGATAGAAGAAGTCTGAAAACAGATATGAAATAAGTGTAAAAAATACTAGCAAGTTCACCCACTTTACCTCGTGGGACAAAATAAATCTGATATTTTGTTGACCAGTCTAATTGTAGATTCACTTTATAGGATAATTTTCTAATTATAGTATACAGAGTGTCGCACAACGAACTGCAGTGAATCTGAAAATCGTGAAAAGATTGTAAAGGAAAGGGTAAGGGGAGAAGGGAAGAAGAAAGAATTGGAGGAGTGGAGTGAGAAGCGGAGAAAGAGGAAAGAGAACATGGTGCCATAACACACATAACACACACACAAAGGGTATCTCTGTAATCTTTACAATGTTTTTATTATATTTACTCTGTAGTAACTATACTAGCTTCGGCGTTGAGCCATCTTCAAGCAGCATCTAAGCATAAGTATAAGTGACTAATTAAAAAATTACAAAAAAATATATAATATCATTATTTAATCGTTACTGATTGCAATAGTTCTGGTTATTTGTTCTTTTTAGTTTGTAATTTCAATGCTCTTCAGTCTACAGAAAAAAAATAATGCATTGAAACGGAGCCTTCTAGTATCAGGCTTGTAAAATTAGCGTAACTTACAAGGAAATCACACTATAATCTTGGGTTTTAAGGATTAGGAAATTTATCTTATATTTAGCAATAAACACCCATTTATAGATTTTTTTCAAATTGTGCAGATATCTTGCGCCAATCCCTGTTTCGTACAGCTCTTACTTGTATTGTATTAAATCTGTTCTATACTCGTGGAGATCAGATTATTCCTGGGGCCATGATACGTCCCGCATCTCCGTCGATCCATTACACGATTCAGCACACATAAATTTAAAACGAAATAATAGGGACCTTTATCATGCTTTAGCCGGAAGCTAAGCAAATTATTACTAATTTACTTTGTTCCTTTGAGAGCACAGCGGATACATCGTACTCCTCGACTAGAAATTGTTATTAGCTTTTGGGCTACATGGAACAGTCGAGTCCAAAAGAATTAATACCACCAAAGTCACTATACGATTGCATAAGGAATATAGAATAATGCTACTTCCAAGTAATCAATAGAAAGTGCAATTATTTTTTTAGCATGAAATTACGTATGGATTGGTAAGATAACTAACGGTTCCTATACCTATTTGCTTTTTATTAACATGTATACTATTGCAAAACGGCCGTGTTACAGCAATTAGATTAAGTCGTGGCATTACTCGACATCATAAGTCATACGTTTGAACAGGCATGTAAATATTAGCTGCCTCATTAGCGCCCTTCAGTCTGCAAGTATGTTTATTTAGCCTTGTATAGAAGTTAACAGTGTCAAGTTTACACATGTAGTCACACCAACGATCTCACGTCAAGATATAAAGGAATAATTGAAGATAACTAATAATTCAAACAAGCCGGACGTATAGTTTGTGAATAATTTAATTATTTGGATATCATTAATAATACCAGCAATAATATTAGTTATAACTACAATTTACTTCTATTTAAACATGTATTTAAAAAAGCTGAAGCGAGTATTAACATCCGCAGCAAGCAATAGATGATATTCATTTTTACACAAACATAAAGAGATCTTCATGTTCATACTGAATGTCGTCGAAACTCATAACAATACTATTGTTATTGCACATTTTCTAAGCTTATTTGCTAATCATATCAAATACAGAATAACTCAATAAGCTTTGTTTATAATAGACGACAATGTGAAACTTATTAGGTCAGGCATCGATCCAGCAAAGGAATAAATCTCGTAGCTAATAAATTCACAAGCATAACACATTCATTCCACTTTGCAAAAGCTTAAAGAAAAACATATTATTGCGGCACTAGATATTTGATGGTGTAACCATGTTGCAAACGTGTGTGTACATTTGATTAAAATACAGCTCACGTTTTAAAGAAAGTATTGCTCTTATGGGCCATATCAATCCTTTTTTATTTTATACGTATTTGTATAAGACTATCCTTTTCAATTACGGGGATTGTTGCTACATATTATTGTCTCAATTATTATTGTCATCTGTCAATTTCGGTTTATCCTTTCATGTCACTTGTATTCTCCCAGTTGTTTATTGCAAGTATAATGAAAACAACTACATGTAACACAAAAATTATGAATTACTAGAATTGGAATGTGGAGGCTTACAAGCGAAGAAAAAAGGGAAAAATCTATTCGCTAAAAGAAAAGCAAATGATTTTGAATTGCTTCACATATTTTGGTATAAATATGAATGTTTCCGGGGCAGTAGAGGAAATTAGTGAACCGTTTGGGTGTGGCAAAAGAATAGTTTATTCCATTCGTAAATAAAAGGAAAATCAACAAAGGTTATAACTAAGAAAAAGATAAGGGTATTCGCAAAAATTCTCCTTTACAAGTATACGATGAACACATTCAAACACTTGTCAGACGTAAAGTTTACAGCTTTTTTTACATCTAGACAAGCATTCCTTCAGGATTTAACTATTGGTTTAACAGCACCAACAGGTCGTGGCCAACGATGTTTTAATTCAAGCTCGTAACGAGAAAGGCTTTGTTCTGGGTGCTGAATCGTGAATTCGTAAAAAGAATACTCTTACAATTTGCCTGCTCATTTTGTCATTGTTCTTGACAAGGCGTCTTACCATAGTCGCAAGTTAGAAAAAATACCAACAAGCTAGATCATCATTATATTCATGGTCTTCCGATACTACTTAATTTGACAAATTTATTATAGAAATGATTTTTAATTTGTTACAAGCATACTTATGCAAATATTTGTAAATTTATAACATGTATATCCATATATGTTATTTCTGTAAATAAATACAGCAATAATAGGGAGTAAAATAATTTATTTGTGTTGTGTATTTTGATGTTTCCTTGTGTTTTGTTTACAGTTAGGTATGCCTGGGGTATAATAATCAACATTCGTATAAGGACATGACAACATAACTCACAAATACAAATCTTTCCACGATAAATTCTCAGATTGACATTTATGAGTTGGCAACATTAAATTTACTAAAGTATTCAGAGCGACAACATATGGAAATGTAATTACCTAAAGAGATTTGACAACGAGGGGCACGAGCAATACTTCCTTCAAAACTTGAACTGCACTATAGGTATTTTTACGCAATCAAGCAGTTGAGGGCGGAAGTATCGCTTGAAGCCTTGATGCAAGTATATTATGCTCTTGTTTATTCACGTCTTGCGCACGGTAAAATCTTGTAAGGTCTAGCCTGGAGCATGAATCGGGTTGTGTTGCTAATGTTGCAAAAACGAATCACGTAGACCAATAACTATTGATCTACATGAATATCACTTAAGTGTTATTCAAGCGGTTTTACCCCAGCCAAAATACAAATTTAGAGTCATTCAATTATTGAAATAATAAGGGTATTTTTGATTTAGTTCTAGGAAAAATAGCGAAGAGAGTGGAGGAACACAGCGATCAGCACATAGTTTTTTTATTATAACGACTTTATTAGCAATCAGAATTATAAAAAGACATTCTACAGGATAATGTGCTGGCTTGAGGGCTAGCCTGCCCTATAGGCGTGATGAGACCTCCCCCAGTGACTAGTTAGCCAGCTTCGTTTTAATCTCCTGTTGATATATGGTTACGGTAGTTTTACATATAGAACTGTAATATCTAGTAATGGTTTTGTCGAAATAAAACAAGAAGACAAAACACAGAATACCACTTGAATAACACTGAAGTGACATCCACCACCTGAATAACACTGAAGTGTTAGTCAAGTAGTGTTATGTGTGATGCATATCTCCCAGAGTGCCGCGTCTAACATTATTTTCCTCCAGAGATTCTACTGAGGATGGCAACTTATTTGCCGGAATACGTATCTGGAATTCTTCACTCGTCAAGGTGTACGAATGTTTTGTTAACAAGCTTCATTGTTAACTATATATATACTCTGTACTCCTGTACATATTTTGAGGAATTCCCTTTCCAAACGATAAAGATAATCGACTATTTCAACACTTTGTGCTGACTCTTTATATTGCAAAATAAACCCGGGAGCCTTCGTTATAAAATACATATTTAATGTCGTTATCGTGAAATATAATCGGCAATTTGAAAAAGCAATGTGGGGCGGCTTACCCACGTTATTTTAGGATTTTCCACTGAATACATGCACTCATTTAATCTAGAGATGTTTATGCTGGAGTATACGTAGATATTAAAATGAAGATTGTTGCTCGGGGATTGATAAAGGTGGAGATTTATAAAGGTGCTAACAATTTAATTATTTACCATAATTACAGATAAAAAAGTATTCATTCGGAAAGAAGAATTTTATAAACAAATACCTTACTATATGTAGCCTTCAATTGTGAATTCTCTCAAAATTATTTTCTATTTCTTATAATAAAGTCAAGGGGTGCAGCGGACACCTTTCTTGATTGTAAACTCCAAGAAGGGAAAAATGAAAATGAGTTTTGTTTAAAATATTATGTATGTCATTAAATACTAATATTACAAGAAAATATATCTCAGTATTATAACGTTGCTCTCGGCGAAAAACGATTTTATTTGAAATAATTTTCAACTTTAGTAAGATATTGTTCCACGTCATGAAGATAAATAGTTCTAAAATAGCGTTTGCGCGTTTTAAAAATAAGCGACGACAAATCCCGACCTCTGCACCCTCAAGGAATTGTGTTTTTTTTTCTTGTAATTATCTGAATGAATCAATTAAATCATTAGGTAGTAAACCTCTAAAACTACCTGAATTACGAAAATACGCGATCAATCTCAATAAAGCCAGCGAACAACAGCCGTTACCTTATAGCAATGTTGCTACATAATTATCGGGCTTTTATCGAAACGCCTGGAAGGGCAAATCTGATCTTTCTTCTAAATCCCCATGCTAAATGTCGCAACAATATCTACCTCTCAATTTTCTCCTTTTTATCGTTCTTGACTTAACGTACGGCGGTGATTTTATCATGCTGTATATCCTAACACAACAATATCGCTTTAACAGTTGATGAAAAACGTGAGATTACCGAAATTATAATACAAGATTCCTATACACGTATGCTCACATCGGAACGGGGGATTGCTTTGTGAATGGCAGCCGCGGGTTCGAGTCTCACTGAGAACGAGAGATATCCAGTCGCAGTGTATCATAAACCGAGCAAGGGTACGGACGCATGTCCGCTCAATCACGTAATACTGCGTAATTTCCGGTATTTTCAGATTAGGGTAAAAAGTACGGTTTCTTATATTCATTTTCTAGCTGCTATGTGATGCAGGAGAACGAGAAAGTAATTCTAACTAGGAAAATAAACAACGATTCTTATTAAATTAAACAAAGGAAAATAAACTACACACAACAGAATATTTTTTTATAAAATATTCGTTTTCGTTAGCCGGATGCACAAAACTTCATTCTTGCCCTCGGGAAAAATCTCCAAGCACTTCTGAAATTTATATATGTATTTGTTGCGTTTCAGAATACGTTCCACTGTACTTCTACTGACACCGATTTCGTATAAATGCAACTATGACATATCGCGCTACGTATAATATATCTCGCACCCCGTTGAGAGCATACGTGTATAGATACCATTCACACCGTAAAAATAAGTTTGCTGTAAAACTTTTGTTCTATAAAATGTAATCTTCCCAAAGCAGTATACGATAAACCTAAACTAATTGTCAGAACCTTTGGCAACAATCCCATGGTTAATTTTATCTTTATCATTTCGCTCTCTTTATCTTCATTCACACATTCCCTGAGAATTTCCGTCTTTCTCTTACAAACACCTAGGATCATCTATATTCCTTTTACTTTTACCTTTGAAGCTTACAGTATCCATTTTGTTTAAATATTACTATTTTATGCAGTTATATTTTTATACATCACTAAGTACCAGTGTTGTATGGAATTTTCTTTTTTCCTTCTTTTTCGTGGATTTCGTGGAAGGTATTTATGGGAACTCAATCTAAAACCGCAGAGCAATGATCCAGTGCACGAACATTGCAATGGAACACAAAGTGCATATACTACAATCGATATGAACGTAAACACAAGCTTCTATACAAAATTAAATTTAATCAAATCTGATATGATATTTATTAGTCACTTCATAAATCAAACTCTAATTCAAAAATACTTAAATATGTAGGTGTAATATCAATATTCCAGTAGCAATATCCAAATAATCCTTGTAATAATTGCCTTTATCACAATTTATATTCGCCGGCAACTAATGAATATCATACATTTATTATGGATGTTATTATAAATATTTTATATTGAAACCAAACAAAAATATATATATATATATTGGAAAAGTTTCCGATTAGAAAAAAACTAAACCTGATATTGTCCCAAATAAAAGAAAAACTCATTAATAAGTTGGTGAATTTAAGAACCTTCTGAATTCGTTAAGATTAATGGTAATACCGAAGCTGAAGCAGAAAAACTGTACGAATGGCTAGTCAATACACACAGAACATGGGGCCAAAGATGTATACATACCTATAGTAACCAAGAACTGTAGATATACGCAGTTTAATAAAAAGACCCTCCACAAAGCTAATGGATTGCGTAATTCTGTATACAGGAAAACTACACGGATGATAAATGTTCGGCCTTACGTGAAAGCTTAGTGAAAATTGTGGAAGAATAAAAGATAAAAAAAGACTAGATATAAATAAAACAGTTTTTATTTTTAATCAAACATCGACCTTTTGTTTTTTTGTCATACAAAAACGGGCTACTCGTAATAAATGAAATAGGGTTATTAATTTTCAGAAACATGCTAGAGAGCTGACTTGCATTTTAAGAAGAAAGTCCTCTTCAGATATCAAACCAAAACAAACCATAAAAATGTTTGTTAGCATGTGGTGATAATCTGAGGCATAGTGGAATATAAACATTATTGCTAATGAATGCAACATCAGTCTTTATCACTTATTAGTTTTGTTGCTTAAGAATATGTGAGCGTATTCTCTAATGCAGTACAAGCCACGGTAGAAATAATACGGTATGCTCACGCGCATGTAGAGCTACGTCACTGCGGAGCAAAAATCGTGCCAAGT
>JARFOC010000305.1:249073-264515 GCA_031763485.1 Osmoderma eremita | reverse complement strand
CACTACCTGATGCCGACTAGTATAAACACACTCGTACACTGTAAAACCTTCTAAAAACTTGCTTGTCGGTCGGAAACTTTTATGTGGCCACGACTGTACATATGTACTTCTCGTTGAATTCTTTATTCATCTCTTATCTGCTTAAATGTATAAAAAATAACGAAATGTACATACAAACTTCTGTTAATACCCTTAATTTAAATTATCTACTAATTTCAGAATAGAATATACCTTTACAATACCCATATGCATTTTCAATAACAAATATACGTACAATAAAAAATATAATCACTAGTTTATAACGCTTTTCTCATTCTAATCTGATTTCATTTCCCAGTTACGCCGTATAAATTCGGGAAGTCTCAAAAGGCCCATGAACAATTGCCGATAAGTCATAAATCTAACAAAGTTCCGAAATCCACAACCATTAATTAATGAGTTAACTTATCGACCCTCTCCAAAGGGTTTAAATTATAAGCCCACTAAAACTCTGTGTACGGTACCTACTGTTAGAAACTTATGTGATCTATGCGTTTTTCAAATTGAAATCTCTTCCATGGCACTATTTTTTCTGGTGCATTTATTTTATCTACATATGTACATACAACCTGATCCACATATGTAACACATTCGGTTATACAACTTGATAACGGGAGTCCACATATTCCCGAAACACGTGTTATCCCGAATTAATTAATACTTTGTGTTGTGTATACATGCTGTGTTATGGTGCTGGTTATGTGTTATGGTGGTGTTATGTGGCATGCATAGCCAGTCTTAATAACCCATTCCAAGATAAAACATGTAGTATAAATATAACATGGGAGGAGTAATCCGAACAGTGTGTTTACTTTAAATGAAAGTTTAAAACAAAAGGATTATAGGGCAAGCAATTCACAGAAAAGTCAAGATGGGATATTCGGGAGCTTTGTTCTGGACGCAAAACGCCTCCAAGAACTTCAAGAAATATTTTTAAGGGCCAGTCTAGAAGCAAATGAAAATCATTTAAACGCTCTATGTAATTCCTTCAATAATCTGGCCACCATTGCCAAAGAATTAATGTAGTACCGTTTTAGGAATGAACTATTGTTCTTTCACATGTTTAACATTACATTCCATTTGAAAGAAAATGAAAAGGCACTTATATTTCTCTCACTGGACATGTGCTGCCATCTCTAGGAGGAGGTATGTTTTAACACTATAGGTTCGTGAAAAAATAACATTTATAAGTTACTCTACTTCTTATCTTCGTACCTACTTGGTATCGGTTGGTGCAGCAGAAACCGATTCTAATAACAATTACATGATTTATTATATTATTTCGGAGTATGATTCTATTATCTTGTGAAAGTTAGAAACCGTATTATTTAATATAACTAGAATATTTTCCGTGCAGTGTTTGTGTAACCATAAATAAGGTTATACTGTTTACTCAAGAATCTCAATACATTTGTAAAACCTAAATTTTTATTTCCCAATAATTCATATTTTACTGCTTATCTTGAATTTCTTGCAGTTTAAAAAGAGGATCTAAGTAACTACAAAAAAGTGATGGAAATTTTTGAAGATTTTCAACATTATCTTAATTCAGAACAAGACACTAGAGAAGTAAACATGAAATAATTGTAACAAATTACAAGTCATGTCGTTTCCTTGTTTTAGGAAATACGAAATGTTGTTAGAGAGATGGAAAAACATGCCAGGGAAATATTAACTACACTACAGATTATTCACCAGGAAGATAGTCTCCATTTAAGTAAATATCCAAGATTTTAAGTTACAATTAAAAAAAAGTTCAATTCAGTTGCAGGTGGCTGCTTAAAAGCTCGAGAACAATTTGAAAAAGTTAGAGCCACATATGTTAAACTTAGTGCTTTGGTTCCATCCGATCAATATTATAAATATAACGATAATTGGAAATGGGTTACACAAAGACTATGTTTTCTTGCTGCTTTAATAGTATTCTTAGAAGTTGGAATACTCGTATCGAAAGTCACATGTTCAGAAATTTTAGGAGGTGATATTTTTTTGTAAGCTTTCGATATTACCTTTCAAGTAAATTATATAATTTTTAGTTAATCATGATCCTTCTAAAGCATTTCATTTAGATTTGGAAGATTACCTCATGGGTGTCTTACAATTAACAACTGAGCTAGTAAGTTCCCAGATATGTATATTATTCCGGATTAAATCATCAAATATTTTTATATTGTAGTCCAGATTTGCTGTAAATTCAGTTACAAATGGAGATTACGATAGGCCACTACAGATATCTCGCTTTGTGGCAGAAATTAATGCTGGCTTCAGAGTGCTTAATCTGAAGAATGATTCTCTTCGGAAACGATTTGATGTCTTAAAATATGATGTTAAGAAAATAGAGGAAATAGTGTATGATCTAACAATCAGAGGATTAAAAAACCAGCAAAGTGAAAACACAGATAGAGGAACCGAAGAAAATTAGATATATTTTTTTTCAGTGAAAATTTTATTTAATGTGCAAAAAATACTTTTCCATTTAATTAAAAGATCATTTTTGTGAGTACTTTTCTAGTCATTTGTATTGCAAATGTTAGTATTATTATGTCCAACTTGAATGAACACATTAAATAACATGACTACAAGAAAAGTTAGTATACGAATCCCAAAATACATTATATCAGTAATCCCAGAGATAAGAAAGAGAAGGGCGACTCCTTTACTCTTACTCCGGTATTCATAGTCAGCATGAAATCTCAAGGAAAAACTCAGCTTATCTAAGGACACCTTACACTTCGAACAACTTTGTATTTCATAGTTGCAATACCGATTCACTTCGGTCATCCTCGGATAAGGATGCATTCTGTAGAATCGATGAACAGAATTCTATTAAACCAGACTGCTATGAAATCAGCTACCGACCTCTATTTACTAGCTTCGTTGTTGTATATCAGCTGATATTTCGTATTTTTCTTCGTTTCTTTGGACTTTCTTTCTGTTTGCGGTTAGGGTAAGTTGTGGTTGTTGAAAGGTACTTTAAACGAACTTGCTTATATACATACATTTAAAAGCTGCATTTTGGTAAGTTTGTATTAACGATATGATATTAAGCATTTCCATAATAACAGCCCTAGTAGTCGACAGCAATGGAAAGCAGGAAACCATACACCAAAAAGGAAAAAAATTTATTAGCCGAACTGGTTAAAATCCACGTCGATGTAGTGGAAAACAAGCAAACAAATGGGGTATCATTGGGGGATAAGCAGAATGCGTGGAAGCAAATTCGAGATGCTTTTAATGCCCAACCTGAAATAGAAACGAGACGGGATGAAAAACAATTGAAAAAATTGTGGGATAATTTAAAGCAACAGTAAGGACTAATACTCATTTAATTTATAGAGCATTTAATGTATAGAAATTCTTTGACAGAAAAAGGCGACAGAATACTGCTATACAACAGGAGTTGTTACGAACGGGTGGTGGACCTCCATCAAATAATGATGGAGATGAATTGATGGATATCTTAGAAGCAACCGTGCTCAATTTGGAAGTCCAAAGAAACTGCCTTTGGGATAGCGTGAGCACCTACACCAAAAGTAATGAAGTATAAATTAATTTACCATTTTAACATAATATTATGACATTTATATCAAAGCACCAATTTACTTTCAGATGAGCATGAAGACAAAGAAAGCCAGAGGGAAGATAATGCGGGGGACAGATTAGTGCAAGAAAATGAACGTCCTCCCACGGAAAGTAAATATGCATACATATATCTTTATATTTTATTGTTAAAATGCTTTTAAGGAATCAGCAGGAAAAGGGAAAATGTGCGTTTCCCGAAGAAAGCGGTGGACCAAGAAAAAGCTCTTCGCTTAAAAAAATTGGAAGAATCCATAGAGCAGCAGAGGGAATTGCACGAGATCAAGAAGGCCATTGCATATAATGCTATTAAATTAGAAGCTGCAAAGGTCGACCTCGAGTATAAAAAGAAGCTATTGGAAAATATTAATAAATTTAAATAAATATTTATATTATCATGTAGTTGTCACGAGAACCCGGTTTATTTTGTTTTTCTTTGTTTAAACTATTAAATGCATTTTTACAAACTTTATTTAAAGAATTTTTTTATTGCAAAAGCCTACAGCCTGTCAAAAATTTACTGCTGCAGTTTTAATCCAAACGATATTTTATAACAAAATAAATACACAAGTTTTAAAGGCAATAAATATATTGAAACAGTATATATCAAATATATTAAAAATGTTCATTTATAAAATTTCTGCGAAACTGAAATCCTAGTTCATTCTGTGCAGGATAAGCAGCTGGTACAACGGGATTAACATTTTCGTCTTCGTTGTCCAACTGTTCCAAATTGTTAATGATAGCAATATTATGTAAGACTGCTGTTGCACAAATTATTGCTACTGAAGTCTCTACTTTCGTCCTGAGCACCCTTGATAAACATGGAAATCTCCTCTTCCATATTCCAAATAATCGTTCGACACAATTTCTTGTAGCAATATGAGCTCTATTGTAATTACTTTCTTGTTGTGTTTCTGCATTTAATAATGGTGTTAGCAAGTAAGGTCTACATGCATAACCATTATCACCTAGTAAAAGCCCTCGCACTTTCCTCCTTTCAAACTTGGTCCGAGCTGAACTTCGGTCAAATATAGTGGAGTCATGCATTGAACCTGGATGCCTTGCCACTATATCAACAATCTTTAAATTGGGGTCTGCTATCACCTGTACGTTCAGAGAAAAGAACCTTTTTCTATTGCAAAACATTTCTCCAATTTCACCTCCAGGATTTGCTATCGGAATATGAGTGCAATCGACACATCCAGCCACAGATGGAAAATGAGTAATTTCATAAAATCGAGCTATATTTTGTCTTTGTTCATTTACATCTGCCGGAAACTGTACAAAGTGTCTTGTTTTTTCAGCAAGTGCGACTGAAACCTTCCGAATAATACGGGAAACTGTTGCTTGACTTATAAATCTTAAGTCTGCATGTACCAACTGAAACATGTTTAATGTAATGTTGTAAGAATTTTGTAAAAATTGATTTACCTGGAAGCTCCCAGTATTGCTACTCAAGCACTACCTCAAGCAAGTTAAAAGAGCAAAAAGTGGTGATATTGGTAAGTCACGATTTCCCATCCTCTGCAATTGTATATCTACAAGTGGCAATATTATGTACATAATGCTTTCTTTAGAAAATCGATATCGCATTTTAAATTCTGCATTGCTAAAATATTCTATAGAATTTTGTGCATCTCTAATGTATCGTTTAGGCTGTCTATTATTCTGTATTATATCAATATAATCAAAGAAATCATCCAAATCTTCCATAGTATATCCAAAACTTATCCACCTATTATTTCAAAAAGTAGTGTTAATTCAGAAATAACCACAAAACAACATAAAAATTGAATACTTACAAATATCACACTATTTACACAACAAATTCAAAAATTTAATATATACACAATAACACCATTACCAAAAAAAAAAGAAATTATTACCTTTGTACAACTACTTGTAACAGACAATAACCAACAGCTGATAAAGTTTTTTTCTCAAGGTGTCCTTAAGGTACACCAACAGCTATCTTAAGATTTTCCTTGCTTAAGGTGACCTTAGAGTAGAACTATGTTCTATGAAACACAAATTCCTATATCAAGGAGTACTTAAGGAAAAGTATGCCTTGAGGAAGAACTATGAATACGGGCGTTAGTAAAGATTGCAAGGACTGTGGGGCAGCACAATAAACACACTGTTCGGATTACTTCTCCCACAAAGAATTATTTAGGGACGACACATGTTTTGGGAATACGTGGATTCCCATTATCAAGTCGAATAACCGACGGTTATTCCACGTATTCTCGAAACACGTATCGTCCCGAATTATTTAATACTTTGTGCGAGAGGAGTAATCCGAACAGTGTTTATCCTTTACTCTTAATGGAATCCCGAGCGACATCTATTGGGATGTCCTGGAACCATCAGTGCATCATCGATAAATAAAGAAATCTGTAATTCTTTAAAAGGTGCTTTTATATGATAATACAAACCTTGGAGCTGTTTTAACACAACACAATCGCAATGAGATATCGATTATTGTTTAAAACAAGTTAAGCAGGAGAAAGCAGTCGACAATCTTGTCAACAATGGAGACAATTACGTAACAAACACTACAAATGGTGTTCGAGACAGATAGAGAGGCAGGTAAAGAGGCACATAATGAATGATGGGCCATTTAGGGGAATGTCCTGTAAGCTCATTTGGAGCCAAAGCTTAGGGAAGAGTGACCACACCACGGACAATCCTGCATTTAAGGGACCCGTGTCGGGCGCATGCGCCAAATACTCACAAGTCACCCCTTTCTACGGGGTCATATCACAAAAAAAAAACTGATCAAAATACAGGCCATAGAATTGATATAGATATACTCGCAGTGTCATATTAATACATGAATAATAATAAATACTTTAATAAACTATATACCTCGAGGAGGATTATTAATATTAACTACCTATAAATAAAAATAAAACATGGTTACGGCTTTATTTACTATAGAATGCATGTTTGCAGTATTGATACATAGAAGGCGCAGCCTGTATTAAAATCACACTTATTTATTTATTATATTTAATTTTGAAGTTTTTACATGGAGCCCTATTCTGCACCATTTAGCGAAATCGCTATATGTCCGTGTATATTTAGCTTTTCTACATGACGTACAGCGATATCGCTAAATGGTGCAGAATAGCGCTCCTGGTCATTTTCAACAATACAAACAATAAAATTTCTTTAAAACCATCTATATTTTTTTACATACATAGATTCCCAATTTCGGATTACTCCTCCTGTACAAATTGTTAATTAATTCGGGAATACATGGATTCCCATTATCAAGTCAAATAACCGAATCGGTTGCCAAAGCTATAGTTGTTTGTAGGGTTGCTCAATTTGTGCCAACAGTGAGTGGCGGACCTATACACATAAAATAAATGGTCAGAAATAGATTAGTACTCAAACATGTACTGTATTAAGAGTCTTCTGTGACATCGCAAAGTGAATAACATCTGTTAAATCAGTAGTGTTATGGCAAAACATTTTATCTGCTATTTTTGTGATTTTACAGAAGAAGCAAAAACAGTTTTGTATTTATAATGGTGGATATAGATTTATTAATCTACATTCATGTTTGTATCATTGCCATACCTATTTATACTACGAAGTGTTGACAACTACATCATTTATACTTTACGTATGGCAAAAAAGTGCATTTAAAAAAAAGGCAGATCGGATGTTTTGTCATAACACTTTTACAGTTGTTTCAGCAAACCGAGTGTGGCGTGAGTGTTTATTTGCAGAAAACGAACGTTCTACATCTAGTGACGTTTGCACTTTAAAGGGATATTAGAAACTACATATTGAATGCTACCGCCATCACAATTTAGGTCCAGCATTTCTGCTATAAATTGTTATTTAGTCCAATATTGGTCGTTTTCACGACGTAGGCTACATTTTTAAAACAAACGTAGAACCACGAAATAGTATCTACGGCAGTCTATATATCTACACAACAGCTCTCGTTGAGGCTCGCAGTTATACTTAAAGTTGTACCAAATCTCCGCCACTGACCGTTGGTGCTAGTGAGCAACTCTAATGATTACAAACTTCTAAAATTTTACTTACTTGTTTCCAAATATCCTCGCATCTTATAATTCAAAAATACATAGGTGAAAGGGAAGAGGATTTTTTTTAATTAACAGGTAGATGATATTTATATTTTCTTGAATCTAAAACCTGGTAGACAGATTTTATTAATCACTCGTACACATAAACTAATCACATTATTTACAAATATATTCACATTCAGATGTCCTAATCAAAAACCCAGAACTTCCATAAAGACCCGTATATAGTAAATCGCATTAATAATAGATGTAAATAATACAACATTCTAAGGTGGAATTTTGGAATCGTAAAATACCGAATGGACCTTTCAAATGAAGTTAGGCTTTCGGTTAGATATACAACGTTTCGACAGCGCCCATCGGTATTTTAAAATCTACCAAAAAAAAAAAAAAAGATAATAAAAAAACTATAATCAATGTTGAAGCATTTATATTCATTTTCAAGAGTAAATGCAACATAGTCTATATATATATATTTGTACTGCAAGATTTTATACACATTTTAAATAATAAAAATAGTCAAATGTACAATATATATTTATATATTTCGGATGTCAAACAACTAGGAAAAGCGTATTATAAAAAATGTTTCTTTAAATATGTAATCTATGTTGCTTTACATGTTTTCTGTTTGTTTTTCTTTTTTAATTCATACGTACGCGAAATCAACAGTCTCAAATATAGTATGTTTAATTAATATACACTTATAACTACATATCTAACAAACTAGTTTAATGTTATACAATCACATATAGCAAGATTATTTTTGATCATTTGAAACTGTTGATTTCACGCGAATTCTCAGTTTTATTTCGTGGAAACGTTGGGGAATGTGACTTAAGTCCTAATAGCTTGCACCATTGATTCTATCATCTTTTTAAGTTTGAATCACACATTTCTTTTGGTTTTTTTAATTAAATTAAGTACTCTTAACTATATAAAAATATATCTACAAGAACTGATTGACCATTTAATTTAAATTAGTACTAATAACAATAATAATAAATAGCAACAATTAAATAAGGTGGTATAGAGCTTATAGGTGGTTGCTGTGAAAATTCCGTTAAAGGTGAGGTTCTGTACAGAATTAAGAAGGATGTGGCAGTATTACTTTATTATTTCATTAATGTTTAAACAAAATAGTCAATCACAGTGAGTTTTGTATAAAAATGTACAATATATACTATATATACAAATTAATATAAAGATCTATATATACACAATTTAAATAATTTCCTACATAAAATGTATAATTCAAACCTACAGAAAAAAAAACTTACTTTTAAAGAAAACACGCCTTAGTCAGTAGGAAAAGAGAGCTTAACTATGTAAGAACAATAAAGTAGGACATTTCTTGAATGAATACCAATTAGTAAATGTATAATACCGAAAATTTGTCCAGAACCAAACACATCCATGATTTTCAAGGTTTCTTTTAATATTGTAAAGCTTCGCTAATCCGTATTTCCCAGTAATCCGAATGAAATTGAAATATAGCACATTTACACTATGTACTCCTTAAACCGGATTACCTATGATTTCGTAATCCGGATCATCCCTTGCGCAGTTTACCATGTACGTCGCAGCCCAATCTCGTGTAAGATGGTGATTCCCCTGATAGTTAAAAAGCATCATGGCGCCAAAAAGACCGCACAAAACATTAACTCTAGCGGAAAAATATGAGATATTACAAAAATAACGACGGGGAAAAGTATTGGCTGATAATTATGGAGTTGGTACGTCGACCTTTTCGGATATTAAAAAGAAATCTGAGCAAATAACGCGGTGTATGTATGTTCGACGGAATATGTGTATAATTTATTAAGGTTATGGTCGTTATGTAACTAAAAACTAAATATGGTTATTGGCAAATCAACAAATCCCAGAACATTTAAGAATTGTGCCACTCCAATTGAATATCATGCTACCAAGAATGCGTGTGGATGACGTCAGCTTTATTCGTCAAATGGTTTCGCGAGTCTTTTGTCGAAGAAGTGAGAACATTTCAGAAAGCCAATAATATGAATGGCAAAGCACTTTTATTAATTGATAATGCCCCGTGTCATGCAATTGATTAGTGATGATGGAAACACCTGCGCCTGATTGCACTCCCCTCATCCAACCGATGGATCAAAATGCCATTCGACTTACTGAAATGTATTACCGCAAGAGTCTCATGGTCCATGTTTTGTCTTTTGAAGAATGCGACATTTCCAACACTATAAAAAATATGAATTTAAAGAATGCCGTGTTTCTGCCAGCTAGTTCTTGCAACAAAGTGACTCCTGACGCAAGTAGAATAGCTATGAGGGTTCTGGAACAAAATCCCATAAGATTTAACACAGGGGTCTCAATTCACATTTTATCCCCTCCACTACCTACCTCGCGGCTAACTACAACAAATAACCGTTCGATCGCAACAGATAGCCGTTCTATTATAACAGATAATCGTTCCATCACAACAGATAGCCGTTTAATTGTGACGGAACGATTATCTGTTATAATAGAACGACTATCTGTTGTGATTGAACGGTTATCCGTTGTAATAGAACGCCTAGTTAGCCGCGAGGTAGGTAGTGGAGGGGATAAAATGTGAATTGAGACCCCTGCGTTAAATCTTATGGGATTTTGTTCCAGAACCCTCATAGCTATTCTACTGACGCAATTCAGAAATGTTGGCACAAAATATTTTTTTATTCAGACAATGATGCGTCAGACTCTGATTGGGATTCTGAAGATCTGGTTCCGTTGTCTCTACTTAATCAAAGACGTGAACCAGTCAGTGATGAGCATAGTGAAATTGCCGAAATTAACAATATGCTGCAGAACGTTACCACTGAGAATAACCAACTGACGAACTCAGAGTTCTGTGTATGGATAGATGGCGATGAAAAGCAATTGTTGAGAGCGACCCGGAAGAGGAAGTTGTAAGGATTGATCCAAAAGTGAAACATTCATTGTTTCAGTACATGCGTACGGTGGGCTGAGGAGAATGGAACTTAATTAAATACCTTGTCCATACTACGAATAATGCGAGAATGCAGGCCAAGCAGTGCAGTATTAAACAAACAAAACTTACTGAATTATTTAAATCTTAGTTTTATAAATTTTGGTTTTTGCCTTATATTCTCCTTACTTTTTATGTACGACATAACATATTTAGTTTGTATTTAGAATTATAGGTATTCGTTTTTCGTAACATACATATTTTGGGTATTTTAAAAAAGGTTTTGATAATCCAGATGTTTCACTACTTCGGATTGTCTCGGCTTTAATTGATTCGGATTAGCGAAGCTTCACTGTAAATATACCGAAATTATTTTTTTACAATGGAATCCGTATGTGTTATTTGATTTATTACCATGAACAAAAAATTTAATCACAGTAATAGATACTCCTCACTTAACGAACAAATCTTGGTCGTTAATCGAGAGGAACCTGTAATATTTAATATAACTGCATTCATTATAAAAAAATGTCCTGCGCGCCAAATTTACAATTTTTATAACAGCCTTTTATTTTTAAGTTTGTTTATAAAACATACACATTTTCTTCTTTTATAAAACCAATATAAATGAAATAACTCCAAGTGATTTTCAAATATTGAACAGCTAACTTTCATATTTTGCAATACACATTTTAATAAGCTTCGTATCATACATTTCCCCTGATGTACTTAAAGTATGATCTGAAGATCTGCCACGGATTTTTGCAAAATGGAAAATGTTACAGAACACGTAGAAGCCTTTCTTTAATGTACGTTAATTATATAGATAGGATAGAACTTCGTTTATCCTGCAAGAAAAGAAAAGAAAGTCCATTAACTTTCGTATCGGTTCGTGTTAAAATGAAGTAATCAGTTTTACGGGGGAATCCCGGCAAAGATTCAGCTGAATATCTCGAAAGAATTTTCTTAAATAGGGTAATGGTGAAATTAGTATTTACACTAAGACGGTACAGTGATATTATTTCTTAAATACTTCTCTTACGTAACTATATTTTTTATAGTTATTGTAAATATATATGAAATAAAATACATCAGTAATGAGGCATTTGTATTAAAAGTTACATCTTCCGCGTTTGCGTTCTCGGTGTAAAAGAAAATGCAACAGAAACATCTTACATCTCGTAATTTATACCAGCAAAAACAAACATAAAATGTACGCATAATATGCTGGTTCTTACAATTAATGATTCAACATTAAAATGCCATATATGTACTACAGACTGTTTATTTTTTTTTAATATTCAATTTTAAAAAGAAAGTGTAAGTACATTTCACATAATGTTTGCAGTTACAAAATGTAATAAATTACTAATAATATATCAACAGCCTCTGGTATTTCTCTTAAACACTAATTAGATAATTACAATTATTTTTATTTATACAAAATAAGTTAAAACAATACCTTTCACATTTTTGACCTATACTTTCCATCTCGAGGAATTTCAAATGATTGCACTTCATTTTATATTAAACAAAAAATTATTAATTTATTTATTTGATTAAATTTAATTTACCAGAATTTTACGTCACGCAGTTCAGTCTAAATGGACATTTTCAAAACGATACCTTCCGACATTTATATATCGCAATTATAGAAGCAGTAAATGAAGTGTTTCGAAGTTAAAATTTGTCAAGTAAATTAATAGTTTTGACTTTTTGTAATTAAAAATAAGAAATGTAAACATGAAACTAAAGTTATATAAAAGCAAATATATAAAAAACTGTTTTTTTTACATATTTGAAAAAACGTGGTTAGATGATCAGAAATTTATATACAGTGCACTCCCGATTTTCCGGGGGCCTATTATCCGGTTTGCGGGTTAACCATGCGAACATCTAGACAAGGCCATGGTTTAATCAGCAAAGATCTGCGGGAATTCCCCTTTCTGGAGCCATTTGTGGAAGTAAAGCAAAATTGTTCTTGGATGCACTGGGAATGGAAGATGAATTCAGTGCGTCTTCAGGGTGGTTGACGAGATTTAAATGAGTATAGTGGAGAAAAGCTAAGTAACAATAAATTTGCAGCTCGTGCTTTCGCAAGAGACTTTCGCTTGTTTATTGTACGTGAAAATTTACTCCCCGCACAAATATACAATGCCGGTGAAACGCCTTTATTGGAAGTGTCTGCCAACAAAAATGCTTGCTTCTGTGGAGGAGCGTCATGCACCAGGTCACAATTCTTCGAAAGAACGTTTTACTGCTCTGTGTTGTGTAAATGCAGACAGTCCCCATAAAGTAAAGCTCTGTATTGTTGGGAATGGATAGAACAATTTTAAAGAGTGGTTCGACAAAAAGTTTGTGCCTCAGATAAAGACGCATCTCCAATCTCTTGGACTACCTCAAGAAGCTGTACTGCTATTGGGACAACGCTCCATCTCACCCTCCCGAATTAACGTTGAAATCAAGCGATGGGCAGATATTTGTTAAATATTTACCACTAAATGTAACAGCTCCGACTCAATCGGGTGTGATTGCCACAATGAAACGTCATTATCGTAGTGGTTTGCTTGAAATAGTGAGTGATGAACATTCTGATATAAAAAAAAACATTTTGGGAAAACCTAACCTTATTGGATGCAATCTACGAATTCGCAAAGGCCTGGGAAAAGTGCAGTCAACACCAGAAAAATCTTGGAAGAAAATATTCTGTGATGATGAAGATCGAAATGAAGACATTGATTCTGACGACGATGAAGTTAACATACCACTTGGCGAACTGCGTAACATTTTACATGCCCAGAATAGATGCAATGATGTTGACAAACAAAACATTGAAGAGTGGTTGCATATTGACGAGTCACTAACAGAAGAGGATATTGTTAATCGCATTTGTGACAATGTGGAAGAAGGTGGAAGTAGTGATAATTCATACGAAGATCTTGTAACTGAAAACCGAATTCCACACTCCCGTGCTCTTGAACACGTGCAGGGTCTTTTGGATTACTTAGAGCAGCAGGACAATCAGTTCTTACCTATAAAACTTGCTTTGCGTAATCTTCGTGCTGATATTAGGTGCAAAGTCAATAAGAATATAAAACAGTCAACAATAAATGATTATTTTGGGAAAGATTAAAATGAATCACATTAAACGAGTGAAAAATTAAGAATTACTTTTCATTTTCTAGTATTTTTTGTTTCTTTTAAATTTCATATTTTTTTAGTTGTGTATTTAAATCCATACATTTATAGATAGGTGTGTACATGTAACGTACAGATACCCTTTTTAAATACTTTTAATATTCAGAATTTAGAGAAAATTTGCAAATATGTACATATGTAAGGTTTTTTTGCGTTTTATAAGTCTCACCATTTATCTGTCATTCCCGATTATCCGTGATTTCCGACTATCCGTGCATCCCTTCCCGGTGAATACCCCGGATAATCGAGAGTGCACTGTATCCACTAATTTTAATATGTATATGATGTAATTACTTGGGCAGACATGAATTTTGCAGTAATACCCAGCTCTGATTTTCTGTATCTTTCCAATTAATAATTAAGTATATTTCTCTATTGGTAAAAATTTTAAATATTTTAACAATGGAGTTCACTGTTTTTATAAAAAAAAACACATCGGTAACAAAATGCAACAATAACCCAGAAAAAAAACGGAAGAAATAGAAAACATTGTATGAAAAAATACTGTACTTTTATATATCGCAAAAGAATATCCAGCGCAAAGGAAAACAATGTTAAATGCAATAAATAATTTTGAATACAACCACACAAACGTACTATCAGCTCCAACCATAATGCCGTGCGTCTGACAGGAGTGTAAATGACCGCACAGTCAGACGCCCGACATTATGGTTGGAGCTGACTGTACCTCTCTTTATCTGTGAACAAGACTTGCAGGAACATATTCCAAAAATTTAAGACCAATTTAAACTGAAAAGCACGACTGACTTGCTGATTTACATACAAGGCAAACGATATTTAATTCTGTAAGTGTCAATTAAGAAATCGCAAAAACCGAGAAATAGCTGTAATAATACAAGAGATTGCATTTTTCACTGTATTATAATAGTACCGTGTGAGCAACATATTCCGAGAACCACGTGACCCCTCAAATTTAGCTATTTTTTGTTTGAACATTGATTTTGTTAGTTTTCAGTATAGGTTGTTAATAACATCATTAACGTGCTAATGTCAAAAGTGACACATCTCAAAAATCCGCCTTTTTGAGTTAAATAACATAAAATGTTATTTAAAAAGATCGACTTTTATCAGGAAAAAACAGCATAAGGATAGTTCCAAAAATACTCGATAGAGGGACATTGTGTCACTTTGCCGCTGTGCGGAAATTCATGACGCTCACTCGACATGAACGTCATTGTTTTAGTTATGTCTCGCTAGTTGTGTGTACGTCAAAGTTTTAAGGAAAAAGGATCTATTTTGAAGATTATGACATACATTTGGCTGAAGAAGAACTGTCCAGGAAACAAAAAGGAAACGATAAACAAAACAATAGAGACGGTGTTGTTGTTGCAGTGTACGATTTGGAGGCAGTTCTTCAATGTCCCTGGAGTGACGTATCCTAGCTTCTACTACGTCTCCAAATTAAACATTTTTAAGTTTACCATATGATGAACTTAAATCTAAATCCGTTATCGTTCCGGTACACTAAACGTGCTCAGTGTGAGCACGTTTAGTGTACCGGAACGATCGGATGGTATATATAGACTTAGATTATAAGCCGGAAGGTAGTGTTATTCAAGTGGTGTTCTGTGTGGTGCAAATCTCCCAG
>JARFOC010000305.1:223255-248973 GCA_031763485.1 Osmoderma eremita | reverse complement strand
TTCTTCACTCATCGAGGTGGTAAGGGTATTTTTTTTTACTATTTTAAGCCACCGTATCCTATTTTGTATTTTATAATGAATTTCTAAAGAATTATACAAGAAAAGTGTCACAAGTTCAACAAAAAGGGTAATAAATTCCTAATAACTTTTTTTAATGCCATAGGATCATGAAACCATCACAATAAAGAAAAGGTGTAGTATTCTGGTAAATGCTTATTCCACAGCTTCAAAATGCACAGCATTTTAAAATCGTTTTCCTGAAAAATGAGGATTTTTGAGATGAATCACTTTTCTTGTTCTGTTTTACTCTTTATTAATAGTGCTACACCACTGGTTTCTTTCTGCAATTCAGCACTTAAAATCCACGTTAGTAACACAAGCTATGTCACCAACTGATATAATTCAAGTTGGCGACATTTTCGGTGACGTGGTTCTCAGGATTTGTTGCACTCTCTGTATAACTATGCCAAATGGAAATATATACTTGGATGTATATATATGCGTAACAATTTATTTGTTTCGATTACTTTACAATAGAAAAAAAAGAAAACTATATAAATAGTTATTTTCAAACAAATTTCTGCAAAAAGTAGTTTTACAGCTAAGCAGGTATGAAGTGTAAATGTATATTTAAAAAATTTATCTTTTGTATTCTGTTAATACATCCTTTTGTATAAAATTACTTGTACTGTACTTAAAATCCGTAAAAATATGAATCATCTACTGCAATATTCCTCGTTACTTTTTGAGAATTTCATTATTCAGAATAATTTAAAAGATGAGAAACAAAAGCTGGCCAAGTTTAACAAAATAAAATCATTAAAATAATATTTGAACTGTAAAATGCGAGAATATGAAATCATAAAACACGAAATAGAAATTTTGATTATTCCGGAAAAATTTTAAATGTAAAATGAATAAAAAAGAAAACTACTGTTTGCAAAGTTTATTTTTAACTAAGATACTAGCAATCGTTATTTACTATTATGATTTATAGATGTTCTACAATAAGATTTACACGTCAATAGTAAATATAGTTGTTATTATATCGCTTTTCCTCTTTTAAAAATTTTAAAATCATTATCGAGTTTTTCATTTTATCAGTAAAATAGAGGATTTTTTACTACATCACATAGTTTGAAAGACGGAGTAACAAATATAAAACTCAAAAACAGAACATTTTTTTTTGCTATTCTTCCATATTTATAAAAATAATTTTCTTATCTAAATTGTATTTCTTTTTTTTATATAATAATAATAATATTTTCTCACCATTCCTAAGTAAAAATGAAAGAAGGGAAACAATAAGAGATCCTTGGCTTTTGTTGCTATGTTTACTTCAGTGATATACTTATGTAATTCTGCAACAGGTATTTCAAATCTTCAGCCCGTGCATTTTTGTCATCAGCTTTATTACAAATGGAAAGTGAAATTACCGAGGATATAGAAAACCATATCTTCCCTGCAGCCCATAGAGGATACAGGCTCAATGATGTGCATCACGTCACTTCCATAACCAAATTATTTTTACGGACAATGGTCTTATTCTTGTTGTTGGCCGGTGTTGTATTTGTTTCACACTGAGCAGCGATATTTTTGTTTGGAACTGCTTCAGAATCGTTCGACATAGGTATTTCCACTATGTTGGCACTAAAAATTAGAATATCGGATAAAATACGATATCAAAAAAAGATTATTCTTTTGTTATAGTCAAGTGTACATAAATAATAATAGCACAAAAACTAGCAACACAATCTAAAAGACCCCCAAACTATAGCCGTTATCTATAAAGACAAAATATTAATTTGAACTATACTTCATTTACGCTAATAATGAAGTGGTGGGCGCTATGATCTGCGTACGCATCGCATCACGCAGGAGCAATAAGCGCATATCCTGAAATAGTGAAAAATTCAAACCTATTTAAATGTAAAGAGGTAATTGATCTGAGCAACTCGGGGAAAATGCTAGATGTGAAAGCAATGAGAGGAGCCGATGTGGGATCCGACCATATGTTAGTGAAACGCAAGATAAAAATCAAATTGGCCAGAGTGGCAAAAACTACGCAAAGCACGCGGCTAAGATACAAAGAAGGGAGCGAATGTGAAAGAAAGTACCAAAATAAATTGATAGAAATGCGCAACCAATATTTCAGCTAACGAAATATAAAACAAAGAATATATTTGTGCGATATATTAACAAGCTGAATGCCTTCAATCTGTCTCAGGCAACAACATGCACATTTTGAAACTTTTGGAGAATGTTGTGACGTTTAAAAAAAAAGCAGTCTAGATAAGAAAAATCAATGAGGATGGCGATCAACATTGTTTCCATGAATCACAAATACGAGGCTTGTAATAAAGTCGTTGTTTAATAAGACTTGCTATCCCTTTTTAAGGAACACCTCTCAAAGCCCACTCATTGCTTTGCAAATAGAACGATATATCATTATATTGAAGCATATAAGCAACCGAAGAGAATGGTGTATGAACTTTCCCTAACTTTCAACGAATCACAAACTCGGAGATATTGCCCTATCCTCCACAACGCTATGTTCGTAACGTGAATGAAGTATAAATAACAAATATGCCAAAATTCATGCGTTATTTTTATAGTGATACTACAATCAGACTCAATCATCAACTAATAATACAAATTTAAAAGAGTATATAAAAATTTACAATAGTACTCATCGCTCGTTTGGAGATCTGTTTATAATGTTCTATTATTTCTTACCTATGACTATTAAGCGTAACAGTGTGGGCTGAAGTGTGAAGACTCAAAGAGTTTGTATTTGAACTTCCAACTTCACCAGAATAAGCGTAAGGTTGCAGTTTATTATTTTTTGTTCTAAGAGCTGGATACACTGAAAGTGGAAAAACATTAAAATATTGCATCACAGTTTGTTATTACGAATTAAACAAAAAAGACTATATTCTAAAATAAAGGACGAAAGTAACTAATAGAATTAAAAATGAAACTTTTATCGCATAGTTTTGCAAATTTTACAAATTTTAAACATTAATTCTCAGGTTACGATTCATTTTAATAAAAACAGTCACAACTAGGGTTATATCGTCGATAGACTACTGACACATAATCAAATTTTTTACCACCACAACCGAATTGACCGAATAACTGGTCACTATATTACCTATTACTTATAACCCTCTTGCATCTATAACCGGTTAACAAGTTAAAATGCACAGCCCTAATATTCATATTTTTATTTCTTTTTCATTTTAAACTGAAAACATTCATGTTTTATTTCGCCAAAATAATATATCTGTATCTAGAGTTTTAGCACATAGAAGAAATATAAGATAGCACATCAGAATGCTACATCAGCCGTGCAATTCCCAAGTAAAAGGTAAAATATACTATACAGGGTCCGTCCACAACTCATCGACAAACTTTTAGAGATGGAAGAAGAGAATAATAAATTCTCAATTTCTTCGTTTCCTTGTGCTTTGTCTTTATAGTGTCTTAAGTTTGGAGTTGTTGTTTGTATCCTAATGCAGAGACTTAACACTGCGTCCTTGAGGCCTATTGTATCACTCTACATTAGTGTGTGAAGTGTATGGCCTGTTACTGCCTCTCCTTGCCGTAGAGGGTAGCAGTGTTGATTTATCCTCAACATTGAAGGGTACCGGAGGGGTGCCGACCACCCTTGCTGCAACCGATCTTTAGAAAAATCGGCTGCCGCAACGAGGATTCGAACCCCGACATCCTGTACAGGTGCTTAGCGCTCTTACCAATGCGCTATCCCGGCATTTTTAGTTTGGAGTTAAAAATGTTACATATTTTTGTTCAAGCCCTTTTATTTTTGTTAATAAAAATACGCTTGTGCTAATAAAGTTTCATAACTTACTTTAACCAGGGTAATTAGAAGATGTAGTAGTGTGTACTGTACTGCGTTGTGATGTACGTGTGTGGGTTGACAATAATAATGCCATTAGGAAAGTATAGGAATACCAAGTAGCGTCACTAACGTTTTTATAAGTAGATTTTTCGGAAAACTTTCAATGACATTCTACCATTTTGTTTTGTACATTATGCGGGAAATTAAAAAAATGTATATGTAGGATACTGATGTCTTAAAACAAATTAAAACATGTTTTTTGCATTGTAGCAAATTTTGTTATTTAAATATTAAACGTGTGGGCCAGGTTAATCAAACACCTATTCGCAAATGTAAAACATTTATTACTCAATAAACGAAAATGCACTCTAAGACTAACAATCTTACACTAAAAAATACGTCGAAAACAAAACTAAAAACGATATTTCGAAAGACTCCAAAACACTGTTTGTTTACTGCGTACAGTACAAAACAAAATGGCGGTGAAATTTTCCTTTGGCAAGAGAGTGACGCTACTTGGTATTCCTATACTTTGCCATTAGCGTGCATATCCAGGTTAGTAACACAAGCAGTGTGACAAATTGATATAATTCAAGTTGGCGACATTTTCAGTCAAGTGGTTCTCGGGATTTGTTGCTCTCTCTGTAGTTTTCGTAACGAAACAGCCTACTTTTGACAGCCATAATGTTAAAATCATACCAACGCAACCAAGCACAACTTCACATTTAGGAATCTAGTGATAGATCAAATCTAGTGACATTTCGTCCGCATAAGATTTCTTCAATTACAGCGTTGCCACCTGCATAGATGAGTTGGCAACGTACTTACTTGACAGTTGTCATTTTGACGTTCTGTTTAGTGTTGAGCGTTCATATTTTTTTAACCATAACTTATCTATGTATCTGTCAAACCATATGATTATAGGCGAGTCATTCATCGTATGGATTAAGCGCATTCAGCGAAAATTCTTCGATCAATTCGTATATTCACAGATGGCACAGCGACTAATTTAGGACAGCGTTCGTATGTTCATCGATGAATTGTATCTATGGGAAATCCATCGACTCGATAGGAAGAAACGACCGATGGATCCGCTGACATGACTGCCGATTGTTGTTATAAAGTGTTAGGTTAGATTATACACAAGCTGCATTTTCATTAATAATGCCTCCATTTGATATATTTAATAGCAGATTAATTAATAATTAGCAGATATTTAATGGCATAGTTGTCAAACATATCAAATATACCGGAGGTGATGGCAACTATCGAAAACAAAATTCCCTACACAATAATGGGAGTAGAATACATCTTATATCAGTTGGTTTGTGTTTTCATTCCTTTTTATCTCACTGGAAATCCATCTATGACGTCATTTACGATTTAAAATAAAAAATACCCTTACCACCTTGTTGAACAAAGAACTCAACTATGTTGCCATCCTCATCAGAAAACCACAAAGGAAAATAATGTCAGACGTAGCACTCTAGGAGAAATGCACCTCACAGAACACGACATTCTTGTTATTAGTTATGTTATTAGCCGTTTTCTGTGAGGTGCATTTCTCCCAGAGTGCTACGTCTGACATTATTTTCCTTTGTGGTTTTCTGCTGAGGATGGCAACTTAGTTGCCGAAATACGTATTTAGAGTTCTTTACTCAACAAGGTGGCAAGGGCATTTTCTATTTTAAATTTTTTTTAAACCAGCCTATCCTATTATCTCATGTCATTTACGATGTCCGATAGATTTCAGCGGTTTTTTTTTCCGATGAATAAAGACTCGTCTATGCTTTGCGATGCGTGGCAACCATGTCATGAAACCATGAAATTAGAGATGGGCAATGTAGTTCCTTTTACAGACTCGTTCATTGTAAATCTATTATATTATATAGTGAACCCGTATTACAATGTCCACTAGTCGCCCCTCCATGTTCCGTGGTTCCCGTGTTCCCATATCAAAACCCTACGTTGTCATTCTCATTACTTAATTTACACACCTCGTATATCTACTTGCTAATATACATATTCGCAATATAAATCTTATTGTTAGTTTACAAACGCGCCAGTCTACAGTCAATAATATAAACAAGCCAGGAAAGCAAAGAACAATAACGGCTTTTTCTGCCAATATTACGCAGCGAGTAGCGACCGTGGACTCCAAGTGCGATTCAGTTCTTTTGTACCGACTCTGATTGGGCCAACACATCTCGTGAATATCGTATAGCATATAACGTATGAGTATAGAATGTAGGTCTACAGTACACATTTGTGTCCGGACACGAAAGTCGGACCGATATCCGTGAGTTCCAAGTTCGAATTCGTTCTTTTGTACCGACTCCGGCCGGAACAACACATCTCTACATGAAATGTCAAAAGTCGGTTGTTTAATTGCGATAACTATAAACGCAATGTTTTCCGAAAGGTTTTCAAAGTTTGTGGGAGTTTGACAGTTTGGATTCTTATTAACATAAATAAAGCGATTCAAACGAAGAGCTTTAACACCATTTAACTCCAAAATAATATAGTTTTGGGGAGAAAAAAATACTAAGAAGAGATCATTTTATTATTTTCTACCATTCCTAAAAGTTTGTCGCCGATTTTCCGTACTAATAGAAAAAAATTAGTAATGAACTAGCGTTTAATTATTGCACATTTAAATATTTGTTGCAATGTAGTAATCTGTGCGCCCTCAATCCGTCTCACCGCTAAAAACAATAAATCTTAATGCAATTAAATTTGCCGAGGTGATGGTTATGTGCAAGACTTCTAACTGTAAATTATTGAATACACAAATCTGTAAAATTTTACCGAGATTAAACCATGTTTTTAACTTTCCGTCTCTTCAGTAGTAGCATTAATCTTATTTATTTCGAAATAAGATTAATGCAATCAGGTTGAGATGTTAAATGCAGATAAACTTACGCACATTCAAATAAAAAAAGTAAAATCGCTTTATTATCTTTATTTCCTTACCATCGATCCCAAATTGTGTGATCAAACCGTTCGCATTACCAACTGCAGCACAATCGAGCACAGAACGTTGCTTGCAATCAGACACAGGGTTAACACTATTTAACTTAGGACTAGTCAAGGTACTCGAATCCGACATTTGTTTGTATCTGTTGGACGAAGTGCCCGCACTCCCATTTATATCAGTCACGATAAACTTAGAACATCCTACGAAAGTCCTATCACTATCATCATCCGCAGTCGATGACACCACCATCTCGTTGTCGTTGTTACAGAAATCGACGGACAACGATAAACCGTCATTGAGATTAACACTCTGTATAAAACTATCGTTACTAGCGGTATTAGTATTAGGGTTAAGCGTATTGAGACCGACATTAACGTTAAGATTGATGCCGGTTTGCACGTTTGTCGTATCACTGGACTGCCTTGTATCCGTGACGGGTACTTCCGGTAAGTCCATAGTGAAATCTTCGCCGAGGAAAGGTGAAGTCACGAAAGTCGAGCTGTCGGCTAAAACGTTGTTACTAGTAGAGTCGTCTGCTAGTCGTAATTCTAGTAAGAAAGGTGTGTTGGCACTGGGTACAAATGTAGGATCTTCCGCGGGCAACATGTAGCATGGTGGGAAATAATCTGGAGGTGGAGTTTTCGGTCGAAAATGTAACCTGCAAAAAATAAACCTTTTTTATTGAAGAATATTTATTAATATACACGCTAATCATTAATTTCATTAATTATCCTAATGGAATCAAGCAATAAGGTGCGAATCTACGGCGAAACTTTTTTTTGTGTTTTTTGTCACCAAGTAAAAAACTCAACAATCACTGCGATTGTGTCTCAACGCGCGATCAGCGTGGCTCGTTTTAGACAACGGCAATTCGATTGATGAACTTTTAGAAATCTCTTGTTCAATACGGAGTTTCGAAGAAGAAAATGAAATTAAATAACCCATACCATGAACGTTTTTAAAGCCACGAATATCGGTCGAGTGAACATTGCCACTCGGATAGATAACGCTTATAGGCTATCAATTCAGAAACATTATTACAGATTGTATAAAATTTTGTGGAGAATTTGAACTGACGCTTCGCGGGCCTAAATCTGAGTCATCAAACAATCTTAGAAGTTTTACAGGCAGCGTAAATGCAGCCATTTGGAAGAGTGTTGAAAGCGATGATGTTTTCAAGGGTACAAAAAAACATTCTCAAGAAACACAATCTCGCAAGAACGGTTAAATGTTTTAGCTATGTTATCAGGGGAAAAGGATTTAGCTCAAAATAGTACTAAAAACCTTCATTCTATAGTTGTAGACAAGTTTGTGAGTTACAGAAACCGTCGCATGGACTTTATTTTCAGCAATTAATAAAATTAAGGTAAAATTTCTCATTAATTTATAGTTATTTTGTGCAACCCCTACCCCTAAAAACTGACGAACCGCCATTGTCTATTTGGTTCATTTATCTGTCATTACAGTGTATAAATAGCGGCTTTAAAGTTTGGTGCCTTTGCAATTTTATAACATACACAAAATTAACGTATTATGAGAAAGTTTCGTTTTCGAAACATTAGATGGATTGAAAAGACAGATTTTAATACCCCATAGTCAGGGAATGTCACAACGCAAAATAGCAGGTATCGTAGGCTGTTCGAAGAAAATTCAATAAAAGTAAAAAAATGGCAAAGAAAATCGCGGATCAAAAAGAAAAACTGCGCCATAAACAGATAGAAGAATCGTTTGTTTTTCTCGACCAGATACGTTCAAATCATCTAAAGAAATTAAAACCGAACAAGAGTTAAATATTACTGCACGTACGATTCGCCGTAGACTACGAGAAAACAACCTAAATGGAAGAGTTGACAGGGACGTGTCGTTTTACTGAGCAGTAGAAATATAAAAAATCGACTCCGTTTTGCGAACGAACATCTAAATTGGAATGGCCCACAAAATGTGTGCAAATGGAGTGATGAAACTAAAATAAATATCATGGGCTGTAAACTGTATGTCCGACGACCACCAAGAACAGAATTGCTGCTAAAATATACCAAAAAGGCCGTTAAACATGGCGGTGGCAATATTAAGCTGTTGAGTGCTTTTTATGGTTTGGTATCGGGCCAATTTATTGGATAAAACAGAATGCGGACCAAAATGAGTATGTCAACATCCTTCAGAATGTTATGCTGCCATACGCGGAGGAAAATATGCTGTTGAAATGGACATATCAACAAGATAATGATCCAAAGCATAAGGATTACGCAGCGCGTAAGGCGAAAAAGTTTTTTGAGGATGAAAAATTTATTGGCTCTCACAATCTCCCGACTTAAATCCTATAGGAAACGTATGGAAGGATTTAAAAAGCGCGGTTGGAAGATAAGTATTAAATAAAAAATAAGGCTGAATTATGGGAGGTAGTACAAAAAAGAATGGTCCCCAATTCCCACAGTAAGATGCCAACAGCATATAGAATCCATGCCAAGGCGGATTGTAGCTGTGAGCTGTAATAAGGGGCAAGCCTCTAAATATTGAGATCCTTAAACCACAAAGACAATTATTATGAAATTTCTGTTGTAGCTCTATTTTTATGTCTAACAGTTCTTAATATTTTCGGACATTTTTTTATTGAAAAGCACTGTTTTATTTAACAAATCTTTTGTTTTATTGTTGATTAATATAATAAATATATGTATGTTTGTTTGCTTTTTTTCGTGAGAATTGTTGCTTCCCACAGAGTGGCTCTATGATGGCCACCACTGTATGATCAATGTACGTAATTACGCAGCGTAGTAAAAATGTGGCGTGTAATTTAATCTGTTCTCAGATTTTCAAAATCACACTGTATATCATAACTTCTGTAATATTGAATAATATATATTAATAAATACTGATATCTAATATCGAATAATACATAATATCCATGTATCACACACTGACGATAAAGTGCGCCGTCTATGAACCCATTTACTTGAATTAACCTTGAATTGTGCAAATCCACCGTTCATTAACAATGACTGGTCATATCGGTGGCTTTCAACGTAGTACGTCGTGGGAATGGTATTACTTTTATAAAAGATTTGTTCCAACCCCTAATTTTCGAACGATACGTGTATCGTTTCGCGTTAAATATGCAGTTTTCGAAGTATAATCAAACTTGTGAACGTTGAAACGGATTTGAAATCTTTCATTTCACTAAGGGCCGTATATTATTTTGATTGTCTGCTTACTGTCCGTGTACGACGCTGATTGAAGTAGGAAGGCTTTCATACGACCCTAAAAGTAGTTGGAACACTCTTTTTGTAATGTACAGTTTTATGCTCGTGTTGGAACAAAGCTAAGAAGTTCTGGTAATCTCGGCACAAAAGCGACAATATTAATTATAAGTGCGGACTATCATATATCCAGATTGCAACGTAAACAATTCTAATGCAACATACACTTAATCTGAGACAGTGAGCATTTTATTGTGGAATTATTTTGCATGGTTATATATTCAGATTTATACAGCGTGTGTATAACTTGACGCAAAAGCTATATGTGCCGTTACCCCTAGTTATATTCGGAATAGAACATCTCGACACCAAAATATTGTACCATGTCTCTCTCATACGTCTTCACGAGATTCTCCAAGTTCGGACTCTTAGTCCACAAACAAACGTTATTGTTCGACATCTGTCGATAGAGATAGCTCCAATTCAGAATAAAGAATTTTGAATACTATTTTGTCATAAACGTTTTCTTTTAGACTTCAAAGTTGGTTCTCTTATTTCTTCATTATCATAGTTCCACGAAGAGAAAAAAAGATTTGGCAACGTTGCAGAATAATAAGTTTGTATTCTGTGATTTCAATCATAAACATTACTGTCGAGTTTTGACATTTATGTATTTAATCTGACTTCCGTGTTATAAGGCGAGTTCTTAAATTCGTCGATGGATGAATTTAAGAACTCGCTTATAATTTTGTATAACCTCTGCTTTTTTAGTTATTTGTATAGTCTTGATTATCTCTTGTGTTCTCGTGCTTTTTCGTTCTTTTGGCATTATTTTATGCACTCATATTGGATTTTACCCTCAATGAATACATCGATATGTAACATGGTTTATGGTTTCTGTAATGGAAGTGGCTAACATGGCAGGGCGAGAATATAGCAAACGTTTCTCAAACCGGCGACATCCTAGTGGAAAGGTATTTCGAGGTTGGATTAAACTTCTTCGTTTAATACAAAAAAAAAATTTGTTAATGCTGGTCGACCACGACAAGGGCTTACAATACAACTAGAAGAGCTAATTCTAGACGCAGTACAAGAAAATCCCTCTGTTACTTCCAGACAGGTAATTTCACCATTAAATATCCCCAGTAATAAGACCGTTTGGTTGGTTTTAAGAGAAAACCTTCTTCGTATCTATCATGTTTCCAAATTTCAGCCGATCTATGGAAGCCATAACATATTTCGATTGAATCTTTATGATCTTAAACAAGATGGTGACATTTTAAGACGATGACTCCACGTTTACCAGAGATGGTGTATTTAATACTCATAATTTTCACCATTGAGCCGTGGAAAATCCCCATGAATTTCGCGAATATGGTTACCAAAGGAAGTGTTCCATTAACCTTAGGCCGGGCATAGTACATCACAGGGTCGTTGGGCCAATTTATTTAAATTGCCTCGATGGCAATGGATGCTTCAATGTATTGCAATAAGTTATTATTTGTACCAGTGAACATAAGCCATAACATAATTGACATGCATGATGGAGTTTCTACTCAGTTTGCTTGTAGTGTAAGTGGTTCGATATACACTTTCCAAACCAACTTTTTGTTTGAAGTTTCATTAAAGAGAGTGTTTATGCAACTATTCCTCAAGACGCTGACGAAGTTAGAGACAGAATTAGCACGACAATATGAGAAAGTACACTAGAAGGGCTCGAACGAGTAGTAAAGACGAGATTTCAACCATGCTCAGAAACAAATGGATTTCAATTTCAAACTACAAACAAATAAATCAATGCTATTATAAAATCCACTGTAATTCAATATGTTTCGATATGTGTTATTTGACTCTAGACAATACAAAGAATAAAATATCAAGGAATGGACACAAATCAAGAGAATTTGAAGCAAGAAGGGGGTTGAGACAAGCGGATCCTCTATCAACAACACTCTTCAACCTGACATTAGAAATAATAATGAGGAATAGCAAAATAAAGACGACGGGAACCATATTTATAATGAACACCAGGTTATGGCCTTCGCAAATGGCCTAACAATAATCACAAAATGAAAAAATGAACTAAGGAAAATTACAAACTAGAACAGGAGGCATGGGAATTTGATCTGAAAATAAATCAAAACATATGGTTATAGGAAAAACAGAAAAACCCTTGTGAGGAGAAGATAACCAAAACAACAACAAAAATATATGTAGAGTAAGTAAATGTCTACTTGGAAGTTAATATTGAAGAAAATGGACGTGAAGAACAAGAAATCCAGGCAAGAATTGTAAAAGGAAACCGGAAATACGGAAGCCTGAAGTCTCATGAAATCAAGACATGTGTCAAAAAACAAATAAAAGAGAGGATCTATAAAATAGTCATAAGACCTACCGCCACATATGGCTGGAGACGTGGGTCCTGAATAAGATGGAAGAGGAGCAGACAAATAGATGGGAAAGAAAAATGCTGCGTGCTATATATGGAGGAGTAAGAACCGAGGAAGGATGGGAAAGACGCCCAAATCTAGAAGTAAAGCAAGCATATGAAAGCCCCAATATCGTAGCGTTTACCAATGCCCAAAGAATAAGATGCCTGGGGCATGTAGAAAGACGAAGACGAAAGAAGATTTCCTTCCACCTTCGATACATAGCCCTGAAGTTAATTGTAATTGGTCACAAGTATAACTTAAATTTATAATAGTCTTGAAGATACAATGTCCTATAATCAACTATTACTCTTCTTGATCTATGTAATTCGAGTCAAAGGTAGAGAATCAACATAATTAAAATTAATAACAAATCTGCCCAAGACAGAGTAATAAATACGAACCATTCCCTTTGCACGGACCGCAAAATTTCCACCATTTCAGCCGAGTTCTCGGGATGATTTTTAACATCGTGTGCATCGATTTCGTCTTGAGTATCAATCGTTTCCTGCTTACACTTGTTATAACTACTCACAGGAATCGGTTGTTCCTGCTTACACCTGTTATAACTACTCTCACTAAAACTGTCACCTGCACTTGTCCGTAAATTATCACTATAGCCGGAAACAACACTTTTAGTAGTAGTTTTTAAACTGCTATTCGAGGTGAAATTTAAATTGAAACTATTTACATCAGCTTCTTTCGTCAACGATTTCACGGGTGATGCGTTTGTTTGCGTTTGGGAGTCGTAGATTGTGAAATTCAATGTTCGCCAATAATCGTCCAGTTCTGAGCTCAATCTATCCAATATTACTCTTCCGCCTCTGCCCATACGTCTCCTTGCAAAACCGATGCATCGCCTGGGATTGGAAAGTGACGTCAGTGTATATCTGTATTTCTTATCCGCTAAACCGTTTTCTTCCTTCGAACACCAAGGCCAGTTTCCAAGAGGCTTAGGCTAAATCAAAAAAGGAGAAAATAAATAAAACCATAAAGATAGCATATTTTACATATCAAATGTATATAAGGAAATATAAGTCACAAGTTTGACTAAGTAACCCTCAAATTTCTTGAAATACACGATAAACATATTTATATAGCTCATAAATACTTATATTAACGTTTTTAGTACAGCGTTATATATGACCTGAAATTTATTTTATTCTATTGTTACAAACAAAATAGGAGCGAAATGTATAAAGGAATGTTACAACTAAAGATCCCAAGAAAACGAGTAAGATTGGTGAAAATTACTACAGACAATACAAAGAATAAAATATCATGGAGTGGAGGCAAATCAAGAGAATTTGAAGCAAGAAGAGGGTTGAGACAAGGGGATCCTCTATCAACGACACTCTTCAACCTGACATTAGAAATAATAATAAGGAATACAGCAGAAAAAGGTTACCAAAGTTAGCCCTTACCAGAAAACCAATAGGGAAAAGGAGAAAGGGGAGACCAGGGAGAGATGGATGAATAAAGTGGAAGACCTAAAAAAAATTAAAATAGGAAATTGGAGATCGTAGGGAATAGAGGAAAATGGAGAAATGTAGTACGCAGAGCACTTCAAGAGAGTTCCTAATATTAGTATTTTATCAGCCCTAGGCCTTCACGCCCTGTAGAGCAAATTATTATTATTGTTACAAACATATGCCAAAATCTTTAAATGACTATCTCGATTCCATAATTATTTAACCAACTTTTTTATTGTTTCAGCTATTAAAAGACACAAATAGTATTGCATTTTTATGTTTTCTATCATACAAAACATACACATCATACAGACAAATTGATCTATAATCCCTCTAAAAGTAAATGTTAACTGCTTTACGCTACAAAATCAGAATTGATCGTAAAATAACATACCATGTGGTAGCTACACAGTTTGTTCCGTCTGAAAGCAAATTGACCTTCATCGTCTCCTTCTTCAGGTTCCGAGGAAGGTTGTGGTAGTGGTTCTTCATCAGATGATAATGCGGCAAGACCTTCTAATGGAGCACCATTCACTAAATTAACTCGATTGTGACTTAATGATTTATGTTTGCGTTTCTTGTACTGTCGTTTTTCTTTGCGTGGTATAATCTAGAAGGAAAAAATATTAGTACAAGTATTTAATATGTCAGTCTTAAAAATTACCTCGTCCTTAAGAATAGCCTTATTAGTCCAAGTCTGATTGGTGTAGTGATTATGAAATATGGGTGTAAATGCGGGTCTAGATGATTTCAATGATAGTTCTGACATAATAGCACCACTAAAGTCTTTTGCTTGATACCGTTTTTCAAATACTTCTACTGTAAGATGAACATACTCTCTTTTAATCTTTTCTCTTCGTTTTACCAATTCCAAAAGTGTGACGGCTCTTGACAAATCTCTCCTCAACTTCAACATTTTCTCATATGAAGTTTCGTCATTTTTTCTATTCTTCCTAGTTTGCATTTTTTCAGTTCTTCTTCTGAATGCCAAGTAGGGGTTGTTTAGCGCCCCACCTACTCGGTGCTCAGTTTTTACAGATAAAATCAGAGGATGTTGCTAGAAGTAATATATCAATATAACGCAGAAAATACCAAAAGAACAGTATTTTACCAAGTTTAATCGTTTGTTAAGCCAATAATCAAAAACTGCAATTATGAGATCGTCATCCTCCTTTAATAATGCTTTTGCTTCGTTTAATGTAACGACAGTTTGTCCACTACTTTTCTCCAATCTGTCCATCATTTCTTCGAATTTTAAAGGAGTTAATTCTATTCTCTTTGCTTGCGAATCTAGCCATCGTTCGTCATCCGAATCCATGTCGTAATCTGGTATATCTTGTTCCATTGTGAAAGCTGGTAACATAAAAATCATAAGAATAAAAAATTATGTTGAATAGAACCATAATCAAAAAGTTACTTCAAAAAATTTTATTACATGCAGTCTCGTTTTGTTTATATATTTATATATTACAACATTCGAGCCGCAATATGGCTCATATTTCCAATGCTCAAGAAGTCTTTTATAGGATTTATATATCTATTACTATATTCCTTAGTTTAATTGTTAACAAAAGGGTTTTATCTGCTGAAGTAGTTAAGTCTGCACACAAAACTCTGCCACAGTAAAACCTATGTGAAGAATAAATAATATTTAACAAGAGCTATTTACTTTCTCGACTAGGAAAAACTTCAAATTCATTTTTAGGTAGTACCTTATAATTTTTAAGTTAGGAATAACTATTTTAAAAACTAATACATTTAACAAATGATAAATGTTTATGCAAGTTGTTTAAACAAAAGTATCAAGTATGTACCTTTGTTATTTCTGCTTTGAAATTATATCAAAGATATTTATGAACATTGCTCATTTATAATTTAGATTATAAAAGCAAATAAGGCGATATATGTGACAAAACCGTATATGGCAACGATATAAAATAGGTTCAGTTTATTTGAATAAAATCAAGTATTTTCCAAATATCTAAAATTGTTTAATAATAAATAAAATATATTTGTAATCACACACCAATATTAGATATTAGTAGATAAATTTTGTCTATGTTTAGGAAAGCACCAAGTGCAAAAAATTCACTAAGAGAAGTTGAAAGATTGAAGCTTTAAAGCACAATATCAACACAGGTAAGAAGGCGAAAACTATGTATGTTGCAAGAGAGCAGATTATTTTTAATCATATATAACTGAAATCATAATACGTTGAACAAAAGTATTGATTACTGTTGGAAATTATATTCTATTTTAGATAATTAATCACTCTTTATTTTTCTATGCTTTTTGATTACTAAAAATATTATTTTAGGCTGTATCAAAATCTATTAAACCTTCAAGACAAGAAGAAGAAATTAATATATGAAGAATTATGATTAGCATACAATTTCTGATTTTCCCATTGACTAAACAGAAAACAATAAAATTGTTACTGAAATGGGTATTCTATTAAACAACTTGTTGATCCATTAAATATTTAAGACCATATGTCATAAACACATCTATTTTCATGTTAAGAAAATTCCAGGGGCCGGATTCTCAATTGATGATTGTTGCATGATGTTAAAAAAATGTCAAATGAAATGTTAACGATTACATATGTGAACGTCAAATTTGTTGTATACGACTGATATTAGTAGATGTTCGAGAATCGGGCCCCAGATAGGCAAGTATGCATTAAGAAGTTCATGGTGGATATTTACAATTTGAAAAAATTATTTCTTTGTAAGGAAAATAACTCCATTATTTAATAATGACTTAACCTCAAAACTACTGTATAACAACAAAAACAAAGATTATTGAAATTTTATTAAAGAACTTGAAACTGTTATACAATTAACAAATAATCAGTGTAGTATTTATAGGGATCATTCTTTCATTAAAATATAGATGTATGTAGGTAGATTCCATGGAAATGACTTTCTTGTTTATTTGTTTTTTATGGAATTCATAAACAAAAGGTTAGGTTTCTGATGGTAGCATGAAAATTATCTTAAAAGACTTACGTTGCATGTGAATCAATTGCCTTGGTTGTTTGTAGTTGGCAGGATATAGCTTGTCGTGTATTTGAGAATCTGGTATTTCCGAAACTTCTGGAGTAGGAATAATGAGCCCCGCACATATTGCTCGTTGGAGGTGGTGCTCCTATAATTCCACCAAAATGAGTAGAGAACTTGGTTAAAAACGCAGGTAAGCTAGATAAAGCTAAACCATCAATGATATTCAGGAGTACTATACACCAAGACAAATGTCAACATTACAAATTTTGTTTATAGGAGCTTGACAGCAGGTGTTCACACCATATTTGTGTGTAGATTAAAATTTAGGACCTAAATCTATGTTGTTTTGTAGGGATATATCCTTGAAAATTGTAAAAAACAATTTTAAATTATTCATATGCCGGTTGCGCATGGGAGCGCGAATCAAAACCAACATGGCAGACGTTTAACGTTAACAATTGCCGTCATGTCAAATCTCGAATGAAACTTACACATTCTTCCTCCTTTTCCATTCCTGATGGCATTTGAGGAACTGCCCGGTTAATCGCCGAATAATCGGGAAGATCCGGGAGTTCCTCTGCCATGTAAATAGGCATTGGTTTGCTAGCATCAAGGGCCCTCGCCCTAAATGAAAGCTTAGACATTTTAGTTGACAGCACTTACTACACGGCAAGGCCAACATAAAATGCTCCCTTATAACTATTTCCCGGGTCTCGGACCGTCCGAGACGGACACTAAATGAATTTTCGTGCTCTTTAGTACGTTCCCATCGTTTTTGTTTACACTCACTCAGTCACAAATACAGTAAAACAACTTTGAAACTTTGCATGTTGAGCGTGTAATACAGAAAGCCATCATGGCGGCTCTGCCATGGAACCATAGAAATTTTACTACCAACATGCTGTGCGCGGGAAGCTTTTACGCACCGAATAGGAGGGTGGTTCATTCATACTCGAATGTTTGAAACTTACTAGTATTTTATCACATTTACTTATCTACTTGAAAATATAGAAAATAAACATAATAAAATCTTTCACCTTTACGCAAACTATTTTTATGAAGTATAATTTACGAATTACAATTTAAAATCATATGAAGTTACTGGTTTGACTAGTGCGTCTTTTCATATGTAACGAAAGTTAGGGAATATATTATACTGTGTTAAAGTTAGGTATAGTGAAGGATCAAATTGATTATCATAAATCCCTGAATTTAATTATAAAATTATATTGGGAAAACTGAAAAAAAAAATTTATTTGCTGCTAAACCACAGTTTTTAGATTTTTTTCATCTGATGATAGTTGGATATTTCTAATGGAGGGGGAATATTAGTACATGGAAACTCCCGCAAGGAGAAGGGCGTTGTTGACGAGGATATGACGTAGCCATACACGTGGAACTGTAGGAAATATTGAATTTTCCTACAAATATTTACTAAATGCAATTTATTTTGAGCGGCATTTCCTAAAATCTCCAAACTTTTTTAAAGAAAAATAAGGTGTTATTAGCAAGCAGGAGAATAAAAACGGTCGCTCGATAAACTCATATTTAGGGATAAACATATAGCTATATATCTTCCGGTATGTAAATGGAAATACTGAAATTTAGTGCTTAATGGTACTAAAATAATCTTCAGATTTTACCGAACAGATAAACTCGATGAAAAAAGTTAAAATAGGGGATTTTAAGGCCCAAACTATATAGCCAAGGCCACGGGGCGAAAAACCCTAGACAATGCGAAGAACATGAGAAGAACTTGGGAGAAATTACCCCAATTTCAAGTTTTCTTGGTTCAATGTTTGTTTTCTAGGCTCACTCGCTTACTGTAGAAAGGTACTAGAACACCATTTCAGTGATTTAAAATCTTTCGGAATGCCTTCATGTGAGGTGTTGAAAAAGTCTTTAAAATTCTATATCCCGGGCAGCTATGGATTATAAAAGGCAAAACCGTTAAAAAAATGTTATACAGTGTTTCTCGAAAGTAACGGATAAATTCTATAAAATGTTTTAGAAAAATGCTCAGACACGTCGATTTTTATTTTGCAATTATCATTTAAAGGTGTAATTTTCGTTTTTATTGCGTTTCACAAATTATAGATACATATGAGATGTAATTTTTCTAATTTCCTTTTGCATTAAATTTGAAATATAAAATATTAACAGGAAATTGACATATTCAAATATTAAATTTGCTCCATGGGACACCAACCATCGAGTGAAATTTGGGCATTTTATAATGTGATTGATCTGAACAGTCTGAGATTGGTACAAGAAGGTCCATAGATTCTAGAGCGTTCATATTATTTATTTAAATACACGAACGAATCAAAAATAATAATGACAGTAAACACGAATGACAAATGGCGCGGTGACAGATGATAAACAGGGTGTAGCCAATCCACGGAGATAAATATGAACTAATACAAGCATATAGGGAACTTTTTGACACCAACTTCAGACAGTTGAGATTGATCACTGTGTATATACGCGATATTCAACTCCTAATCCCTGGAATAATAAACGTTTATAAACTTTTAGGTATTACGTATTGCATACCTAGGCAATATTTCACTTCAATTTATTTGTGTGTTGTACTTTATTTTTAATTATGACGCGATATAGGTAAATAAACAATACTATTTGTTATTTCTCAAATTAAGTGGATATCCCTATTTATGTATTCTGTTGTTTTTAAATTTTAAATAAAATTTTGGATCAACTTATTATTCCAATAACTTTTCCATTATTTTTTAGTATAGAATTTAAATTCTGAAACGTTCTATAAATTATATTTCTTTTCGATTAATTGCTTCTCTGACGTAGTGTAACTTGCGCATTATATTCTTCCGTAAACATAAACGTGTGTTCATATGTGTGTGTCTAATTTTGGCTACTCCCTGTCTGTAGTGGCTCGTGGTGGTTTGTAGTGGCGCTTGACAGTTAGAAGGCGTTTGTTGCTTTGTTGGTAGTTAATATCTTGGTCTGTATATCTGACTGGCGTATTTTATATTGTAAAAAGTTTATCGATCTGTATTGAATTTACTTGTGTAGAATACAGCATTCACTAACTGGCGTAAGTACCTTATCCATTCCTGTTGACAGCTGCTTTCCGGTAATTTATCAGTAAAATCAGTAATTTAAATTACATGTATATTTTTGTAAAACAATTTCAATGGTAAATAATTCAAAATTTTTATTAGTGTGCAATACGACCACATTATATTTAACGGGTGTTACGAGTGCGCCCAGCTTGGTTCTTGGTTATTGATTTTCTTGCAGTGACAGTATAATTTACTCATCTTCAAAAGGTTGTCTACATTTCTTTATTACACATTATCGTGAAAACACTTGTGTTGTTAAGTTTGTAGTAAATTTTGTTTTAAATTTTAGCAAAATGCCTGCTCCAACTGCTGCAGAAAATGGTGCACCAAGAACGGAACTTCAAGAACTGCAACTTAAATCTTCACAAGTTGCAGATGAGGTAATACCTTACAAAAATTATGCATATTCGAAACTAACACATTCTACCTTCCAGTCACTTGAGAGCACAAGGAGAATGATTTCTCTATGCGAGGAGGTAATTATGAGATGTTTATTTAAATAAATGTTTGATGTTGGTATGAAAATAAATGTATTTGTTTCTTTTTGATGTAAGTAATTAATATTATGTATTTGTTATTAGATATACAAATGAGATTGAAAGTTTTCCAAATCATATACTCTTAATAAACATAATGTTAATTATTTTGAAATGGTACAACAGTTATTACATTTGTTAAATAATTTATTTTATTTTCAGTTTATATTTCTTAATATGAAAAGATACATGTGCTTTAGGATGAACTATATAAGGATCTTCCACTTCTAAAACTGTAAGAGAATTGTTTAAATCAACTGAATATCAAATGAAATCTAATGAATATCTAAAGCCCTATTTTTCTCAGAATACAGTATTTTGAAGTGGAATTATATGTGTGATTAACTTCTCTTCCATGCTGTCCTGGTAAATGTGGATGTAACACTAATCGAGGCGTTGCTTCTGACAGTTTAGTGCTCTGACTGTTAGGTGGCGTTTCTCTGTGCTGCATGGTTGTGCACTATTTCTTTGTTTCTGACAATTCTATCTTCCTTCTGCAGAGCAGGTCTACCACTTGCCAGTAATACAAAAATTAGTTTAAAAAATTGTAAAATATTTTTTTTTATTATTTTGTCTTATTACTTTATATAATAATGCTGTGTTGTGTGAACTATATGTTTGTCGTAAATTGTTATGGTTTTAGGCAGCTCTGAGTGTGGATGTAGACCTAACTCGGTGCAGCCGGTGAATTGTATGTTGTGGTAGCGGTAGCCCTGCCAGTGTGGCTGTGTTGTGCTGTGTTCCATGTACAGACACATAAAAATCCCTGTGCACACACTTGCAGACTGCCCACAGCCACTACCATAACATAGAACATTAAGATGACAAAGCACAACCTGTTCCATGATGACCTAATACTACTTTCTGCATCTAGCAAGTTAATTTTCCAGTTATATTAAAGTTTTACACATCACATTAACAATCTATGAAGTCTCGCCCCAGTAATGTTTGCTTAACACGCAAATGTGATTACCTTTAAAATTTGACATTACATTCAAAATATATAGCTCTTGCATTTAAACAACCGACTTTTGTCATTTCGTCTTTTCATGACACGGTTGCCACACATTACAAAGGATATCATATGGTTTGACAGATATATAGATAGGTTGTGGTTAAAAAATACTAAATAGAACGTTAAAATGTCAAGTGAGTTCGTTGACAACTTACCTTATCCTTGCAAGAACACTAGATTTGACATTACTATGCATTTGCTAAATGGGAAGTTGTATTTGATATGATTTTAACATTATCGCTGTCAAAAGTCGGTTGTGTCATTGCGAGAGCTATAATTTCATTGCACTGTATTTACTGTATTTTGTAAGTCCAAATTTTTTTGGAATATGCTCACCGCGGTAGTTAAGTTACACAATACATAAGATTGACTAATTTTACATTTAATGAATACTTATAACTAATATTGGGCGTAAAAAGACTATCGATATAATGAGTCATTGTCGTCCTCAACATATGCAAATCATTGCATAAGTTGTGGATATTTTTAAATGTCCTCATAGGCGGCGCACGTTGTTATCAATGTGTAATACCTAAATACATACAGTGACCATGTAAAGGTTGGAATAAATTAAATTAAATAAAAAAGACATTTACATTAAAAAAAAATAAGTGAGCTGTCATAACATGTTTTTGGGTCAGCCTGTATACATGAAATAATCATTAGGAAAGCGGCAACTAAACAATTTAATTTAATTCGTCAAATAATACGTATTCTCGTATGCAACCAAAGTTCATTACGAACTATCTGCCACTGTAGTCGTCACTGCCGATGTCAGTAATAGTGTGAGACGGGTGGATTCAGAAACAAAGGATGGGTAGAGGTAGATATGGTGTTCAAAAACGTCCGAAATCATAAGCAACTAAGCATACACTGTTTGTATTCATTTTCTGTGCCAAAGGAGGAGTGAATTCACTTCAATCGTCTGACGTGGCTCAATTAAATTTGATATTTTATTTTATAGCAAACAATAATGCAATAAAACGCCGCCGCCATATTTGCTTAACAGGTGTCAAACATCTTCCAAAACAACGTTGTAAATCATATACATACCCTCATTTATGACTACGTTCACAAATTCGCCAACAAGCTATGTTCAAATCATACTCAAAGTGAATAAAATAGAAGTTTGCTATTGTAATAAGGGATCAATACCTCACTTCCCCGATTTTTGAAATAGACTATATACGTAGTACCTAAAATCTTGGAAGATCTGCTCTCCACCAGATCACTGGTGGAATAACACTAATGATAACTTACATAATAAATAACAATGAAACACGTATTCAAATCAAATAAAGCAAATACGTAATTATGAATGAAAATTTTATCAAGATGGGTATAAATTGGTGCAAAAGCTAGACGCAGCGACATTATTCGTTCGGTTCTGAATCGAAAATCTTAATGTTAAAATGTTGTATCATGCTTCGCATGTTTTCAGGAACCGCTTGAATGAATCGTACATTTGGCAACACTGTACTCCCATACTACTGTAATAGTAGGTAGTACCGTAATATTTTCTTAAATTCAACTTTCAAGTTTTTAATAATTTTATTCGATTATAAAATACGAAACTTCCCATTTAACCCACACTGTATCTTTTATGCTTTCACATATACGAATAATATAAAAAGATGGCTAACTTCCTATATATCTCATAATGTTATTGGCATTTTGACTCGTGCATTTTATAAATTGAATGGTGCAGATTTCTCATATTGGTATTTATTCATAACAGATGTTGCTGTATTTCTGTTGTAGATGATTAAGTTCATGATTATTAGTTATTTTATTGAGGCTGTATGTATAGTATTTAGTAGCAAATTAATCTTTTTCGTTAATACATTATTTTTCTATATTTGAAAATAAGCAAATAAAGAATACTTAGATTCTCTCCATTTTTGTCGAAATGAAGTATAAATAGGCAATGGTACTAGCTTTCTAAGAGAATGCTGTATAGCATCTTCCAGTTGATCTGCAGTTCGGATCAACGGAGTTTATAGGGTCGAAGGGAAAGATTTCGTTTTTGAAAGTTTTAAAATGTTTCTTCTTTGTTCTGTTTTATAGAAGATTCAGCTATTAACGATCTAAAAGAATTTCTCAATTTGAATAACATTTGAAAATATGTAGCATCACACTGGACGATGTGTGTCCAGGTCGTTTGCCGCCCTAGAACATACACTTTAAATCCTCAAATTTATTATTATTGTCATATTAAGTAACTATTTTCGTTTAGAAATAAAAGCAAATATAAACTGGGATAAGTGACCTCCAAGATGTTAATGCGTTGCAATACATAAAGGCTAGACTGACAACTTTCTACACCTAAATGAAATTTCATTTACTTAAATACATACAGTCATATTAATACAACACAGGGATTCTAGAACAGGTTATCGCTGTATTTGCTATACAGCCGTGCAACAGTCAGCCGACTGGTGTGTGTTGGGTGTCTGTGTGTGCTAACCGGTGTATGTAGCTGGTACGACGCCGCATATGACATGCACACACATACATGTATCCACTAACTATTAACATACAGTGTACACTTGTTTGTGCTGCTAACTATAGAGCAAGGAGGCCGGAATCCGCACTCTGGTCGCTCTAGATGACCAGGGAGGTGAGTCCTTCCTTTACACCATCACCTATAACTCATAACCACCAAACTCATTCATCATACTCAATTTACAATTGAATTTTTAAATGGTGGGACGAATAACAATATTATTCGGTGTTGTTTAGACACTTACATACACGATATATTTATTCACACTGCATGCGCCTTCGCTTTAGCAGCCATCGTATGGTTGCAACGCCAGCTTAATTTTCTATCATACACATGCATTTTATGTGTTTTTTATGCTTGTGTACGTCACGAAGTAGTTTTGTATGTCTATGTTTATTAGTTTTATTGCACATCACTCATGAAATATTTACACATTCTTAAGAATATGAACCAATTAATTATAACTAATCTTTCTTGTTGTGTCTGAAAATTATTATCTGGTATTTATCTACCCTCGGTGTATTTTCTAGCTGTACAAGAAAAATCCCCATGGATATTGCAAATCACTAAGAGTTTATTTACCATTTTAAGCTCCGTTTAGCTGTAGAATATAACCTCATTTTTTGTTACTACGATCATAAATTAGCAACTGTGTTTTTTTTATAACGAAATTTGCCAATATATGCTCATATATTTAAGTTAGTCAACATTGTTGAAATATTTAACTGGAGAATTGCATAAAAGAAGGAAACATTTCGAACAACGTACGAAGATGAGGCGAGAAGAGAAAACAGAAAAATACGAAGTACTAGGAAGCTTAAAGGAAATATGAAGAGACGGTTGAATGCAGAATGAAATTAAGGAACAAGGCGACTGGAAGTGATCAAATTTTACGTTGCATTAATAAAGCAAAGACTTAGTGCACAACACAAAAGAATATTCAATTTTAAAAATGAGTATTGAGAGAAGAAAAATACCATACGACTGGAAAGTAGAAATGATAATACCTGTACCATTAATTAAAGAGGTATAACACTACTGAAGACTGCCCACAAAGCACTAACATCAATAATCAAAGAGATTAACTAAACACGCTCACAATAATAGGAGAATATCAAGTAGGATATAGAAAAGAAAAATCAATGATAGATGGTATACATGTACTGATGAGACAAATAATTGAAACAGGACATTGAACACGACAAGAACACACATATACTTTTTGTGGACACCTGGAGCGCTTTTGCCAAGTTGAAGAGAACGAGAATAATAGAACATCTCGCGGAGATATAGACATCAAGAAAGATAATAAAACTTATACACGAATGACAATGAAGAATCAAAAACTAGGGAGCACTGCAAGAGGGACAACAAACAGTTTAAACATAAACAAAGAAGCGTGCTAAGGGAACTCGTAGTCTGCATTATTATTCATAACAGCATTGGATTGTATCATTAATAAAGTAAAGTATATTGGTATAATTAGAAAATAAAACAAAATACATGCACACTTAAGAGAAAAAAAATACCCTTATCACCTTGATGAGTGAAGAACTCCTGATACGTATTTCGGCAACTAAGTTGCCATCCTCAGCAGAATCTACGAAGGAAGATAATG
>JARFOC010000305.1:170544-213359 GCA_031763485.1 Osmoderma eremita | reverse complement strand
CTCGAATATTCGAGGGTGATCGAGCAAGATCGGTCCGATTTCCAGTAACTTCTATCCGTCGCAAGTGACGTCACACGCATTTTTATTTGTGTGCATATTTCGTATTTAAGGGTAATTTATACATTCAGAGGCCCGCTACACGTGCCGCAAAAACTGCTGCCTCACGTTAGACAGCCCTGATTTAAATTATACTTATGCATTAATTTGGCATTTTCAAGTTTTGATTGGTTCAAATAAGAAGAAATTTCTACGTGAATAGTGTTCCACCAATTCCACCCATTTTCTATCCCCGTATATGGCTAACTTTCTTAATATTAAAGATACAGAATCGGTTAAATGGACTACGTTGCTCAGAAGATAGAGTAATAGTTGATGCTAGTGTCACATTTGTTATCCTCTTTATTTTGGAGATATAATTCAAAATTGTATGTTTTTAAATGGAAATCATAGTTGGCCATGGTGTCATTTATATGCTTATTTTTTTCTGATTTCATTGATATAGCTTCATTTGGTATAGCTATATCTTTTAGATTTTGATTGGCAATCAAATAAACAATTATTATTTCTATTAATTCATAAGTAGGTTTTGACTAACAAACACGGCAAACAAACACATGTAGTTGCCAAAAATTAAAGGTTGAGTAAGTTAGATGAGTACCAAATAAGTGCTTTTGGTAGTTTTATTCAACAAATTCGGAAAATGTATAGCTACCGCGAAAAGAATGCTTTTATGCTAGCAATCGAAATGGCATTGAAGCTAGTGAAATGTATCAGCAATGCTACATGGAAAGGAGGCAACCTGATAAGAAAGCTCGCCTAATTATTAAACAAAATAAATACAAGCCATTTAAATGCAGCATTAGTCGGACGTCGTATGCTCAAGACCATGAAAGGAGATTACGATTTGCTAGATGGTTCTTGAGAGAAAGATATAATAAACCGCAGTTTTCTAGTGCAATTTCATTTGCGGATGAAACGAAATTTACGAATAATGGGTATATTTAATCGAAACAACAATATTTATAGGTCTCAAAATAATCCTCACCTTACTACCGAAAGGAGAGTTCAACATGTGTTCTCCGTAAATGTGTGGTGCGGCATTTTTGATTTGAAAAAAATTGGGGCCATTTTACTTAACTTAAATGGTAAACGATATTTACACTTTTTACGTAATGCATTGGAATGTTAGATGAAATAACACTAAATTTGATGCAAAATTTAAAATACTTCCAGCAGGATGGTGCACCTGCTCATAATTGCCGAGCTGTGTGTAATTATCTTGCGGAGCGTTCTCCTAACTGGATCGGCAATGCAGGTACAATTCTCTGGCCAACAAGATCTCCAGACATTACACCTTTAGACTTTTTCTTATGGATGGGGTGCCGTAAAAAATAAAGTATACATGAATAAACCTAACATCGAAGATTTAAAGATTAGTATTATGGCGGCAATAAGAAGTATGAGACAAGGTTCAAACTGAAATTGTTAGTAGGTGCGAAATGTGTATACGTACTAATGGAGAAGATTTTGTTGTTTACTTTTGTTTACACCCTATGTTTTTGCTGAGTTTTATTTTGATTTTGTTCGTATTCCTTCTTTAATCTTTTATTTTTTCTATTAAATATTTTCAACAATAATTCCTTATTTCACTGCAAATCAAACTCTGCAAGAGATAGCTATACCAAATGTTATATCAATGAATCAGAAAAAAACAAGCATTTTAATGACACATGGCCAACTATGACTTCCATTAAAAAAAATACAAGTTTGCATTATATCTCCAAAATAAAAAGTGCCATGGATTTTTAAATGACATTAGATTCTACATAAAAAACTGTACTAGAAACAGTTTTCACCTTTATTGTATCTTAAGGGGTTGTAAACATATTTGACGTTGAAGTTTTTGGACGTTTTCAATTTTTCTTGAATACCTCACAAACTTTGCACTGGATAACAAATGTGAGACTAGCGTCAACTATTACTCTATTTTCTGAGCAACTTAGTCCATTTAACCGATTATCTATCTTTAATATTAAGAAAGTTACCCATATACAGAGATAGAAAATGGGCAGCCTGTATTCTCATTTTCATGTTTATTTTGCATGATTTTTGAATTGTGTATTTATTTAAGTGAAGTGCAATTGCTGTACTTTTCACTAATCTAAATGTTGTTTGTTTGCATTGCCGTTACCACAACCACTCCAACAACTACTCTACATTTCTTGCAACCAATTTGAAAACAACACTACTTATACTTGGTACCGCTACACGAACTACTACAATATGAAACACACAACAGGCCGATTCGAATGCGACCCGGATACAAGTGGCCAACGAGCGTGCCCACAACCTTCTCAAGTAAACACTCACACATTCACAAGTATTTGCTGCCGCCGTTTCGGTCTTCCATTCGAATCAAAACGTGAAGACCGAAGCGACGTTCGACGGCGCCCGCTGTGTATTGTCATTGGTTACGTATTTATTGATAACTTAGGGGGAGAGCAACGAAACGCGCATCGCGGTGGCGAATCGACGAGCCAACAAACTTCTCAAGTCCTAAGAAGGTAGTCTTTTCTACTCTTCCCTACTACTCATTGATTCTTGATGTTGCTTAGCAATTACATCGTAGTATAGCGTTACAATTTTCGAGTAAAAAAGATATACTTCTTCGGCGCTACGTGGCTTCCATGATGCGCTGCGAGACTTCTGAACTCCCCCCACCATTTACTGAGTGCCGGGATGCTTTATTCGTCTGGACTACCTTAACAAGAAGAATTGCGCTCTAGCCGTTCAAGTTACAATTAAAGCGTAAACATATTTTTATGTATCTTGCTGTTTACAATGTTGATTTAATTTTAACAATATTTGATGTATCCAAATACTATTAAATTATATTCCTGGGAATTTTATATTCAATATAGCGTGATATTATTTATTTCGCTACTTCTACTTAAATATTAAATAACAAAGGAAAGATACTGGAAACGTTAAATTAGATGGCGAGCGGTGGGAGTAAGTCCGCGCAGCATAAGAAATAGTGGGGAGCTTTATATACGATTTGCATATAGTTGCAAGAAACCATAGGCGGCGCAAACTACACATCGATCACTTAATAAATTAATAATTTATTAGAGTAAAATATATACAAACCATCACTTTATGATCCCTTAGTAAAGACATTATGTTCCGCCACTGACAAATATACTCTGCCTATTACTTCAGTAAATGGGCGTGCGGGTTTTTAAAAACGACAACGGCGCACCCCCACCGCTCGCTATCTAATTTAGCATTTACAGTACATTTGGAAGTGATAATAGAATTGGTACAGAGTTATTCGAAGTAATAATTTCCAAAGTTTTCCCTCTATCGATTTATGATGGATCATTGTTTCTATCATAAAGGACTGGTATTTTAAGATGATGTTATGAGCATGAGTATAAGACTATAATTTTGTTGTTGAATGATTTCTTTATGACAAATTTTAAAATAATTAAACCAAATTTTATAGCTGTGAGCATATACATAATGTTAAGAATAATGTATTGTTGAACATTCAATCGATATATCTTTTGTATAGCATATTATGCGCTAAAAAATTGTAAAATCTAAAGTAATGCTGTTATTTAGAAGAAAATACTTTGTCATACTATGAAATATAGCAAATGTTTTAATATGCATATAACAAACTTCTCCCAATGTTGTTGATAATTGTTATTATTTCTTGTTTGATTCTTGGCGATTTCCTTCTTAGAAAACTGCAAAATTATTTGAAATACAGTGTAATCCGGCTATAATGAACTTCAGGGGACCGGTAAAATGTGTTCACTATCACTAATACATTGATAATTATTATGTGAACCAAACTTAAAAAGAAACAGGCAAGTTCAAACAAAATAAATTTTTATGTCATGTATACATATTTTTATGTCGTGAAAAAGTTAAGTTTTAAATTATTTAATTATTTATTAGAATATGTATTTTCCTTGGCCCAGTTAACCTGAAAGTAGTGTGGTATTTTTCTTATATACTCTAAAGCTTCTGCAATAGCCACGGGATTGCCTGGTTCTATAACACTTTCCGGTTCTTCTTCATCATGGATATCTGATGTTGTTATCTGTGTACAATCTCCAGATATTCTTCCGAAAACAATGTTGTGTCGCTTTTTAAATCTATCAAGCCAACCACTGCATCATTTAAATTCATCGCCACAATTCCTTCCGAATTCTACCTTTAATTGTAACAAATGGCCACTGATTGGTGCGTAATTGGCTCTTTTTGGTTGAAATCACTTCACAACATGATCTACTTTATTGTGTGTGGATGTGCGCATTTTCTTCTTATTTAAGTTAATTATATCTTCGTTGTAGTCTTTTTACTTAGACACAGTAATTTCCCTATTTTCATTATTGAAGAAATTGTAGTTTGGGGAGAACCGCCTTCAATTTCACTCATTATATTAAATTTATCTTGAATGAAAAGTGCACGTCTTTTCAGCCATTGTCTTTTTAAAATTTGACTGGAACATAAATAAACACCCACGAACTTCCACTGCAGCTAAGCGAATGCGAATACTATGCCGAATGCTAATTTAGGGAGAATTCGGTAGTTCCCTAATTTGAGGAACTATCGACTGATGATTCGGTAGTTCCCTAATTTGAGGAACTACCGCATGATCATTAGGTAGTTCCCTAATTTGGGGAACTACCGAATGATGATTCGGTAGTTCCTCAATGTGACGAAATAATTTAACTGAAAATCTGCCGGGCAGCGATTCGCTTATAACGAAACGATCCTTAAATATTTGGTTACTATAACTGAAAGTTCATTATAAAGGAGTTCTCTATATGCAAGACTGAATTGCATTAAATTAAATGGCGATTCAGCCGGGATTTTGCAAAATGTTCATTATAAGCAATATTTCCTTACATGCAAGTTCACTATATCCGGATTACACTACTAAATATTGCCTACCGTTCCTGTAATTTATTTTGTTTCTTAAAGGGAATATTAAAAACGAAAAATAAGTGGTGATAAATGTTTTTCTAGAATTGCAAGTAATAAAAAAATCTATCTGCATCCATTATTCCCCGATATCTAAATATTTATCTTTAACTTTATAGTTTCGCTCACCAAATGCATTAGATGCTAGACCTATAAATACTTCTTTGTTAAGGGGTCAAAGAACTATGTATCTATGTTTACTTAGATATTGAAATCTCAAGCGCTCAAGTAATAGCATAAACTTTATTAATACTGATACAATATTTACATATATTTAGACGACACTGTATCTCACCTTTAGTTTTTCTGTACATAAGTCACTTTTTTAAAAATAATTGCATAGTTTTATTGACCTCGTATGTTACTAGTTCACGTTGTTAAAGTTGTTAATGATTCTGATTATCACGAAAGGAATCTTAGGTTATGTTAATTATGAATGGTATGTCACATAGAGATATGAAATGTAAATAACGCTGTCGAAAGTGTGTGCTCTTCAACAATGTATATGTGTATATAGTTATAAAATACAGCGTACTAGTAACATAAACTGAATTCATAGGTTTGGATCATAAGTAACTTACGAATTGACCAATAACAAAGGTTTCAGAATGTTGTTTATAGGTGAATGTGATGTATATAAAATAGTGTTGAAACCTACCTGTTTCTAAAATGTTATGGAAATTGATCGATACCTATGAGTTCGTTACTTAAATAATTGTCATTTAAATATTTGTACATTTATTTGGGACGCCGTTGATGCAAAATACGCTGTATCATGAGACATGTTGAGCATGATTATTTTAAGTCGATCGTTTTAATATTTTTATATATTTATTGAACTTAACCCCAACTCAATAATCTTCCTCTTTTTTATACGTTTTATTATGTACAGAGTCTACTGAAATATTAATTAGGTTTAATAAATAAATTGAGTGATATAAATGTTAAATACTTTACCACATAGTAATGTAATCTCTCATATCTCATAGAAACGATGACTTTTTTTAAGTAAGAATAATTTTACGTATACGTTCATACTTAAATGTTAATAACAATTTAGCCTTGCTTATATAGGGTAATAGTAACGAGTAGCAATTTAATAATAATTTTCATTATATATTTCAAAAGTATTCTATGATACAATGTAATTAGTATAGTTATTTAAAAATATTTAAATAAAATGTATTATTGCAATAATATTTATTTCATTCCCTTTCCACGAACTTCTCGTCTGCGATAAGTTCCCCCTCCCGGGTGTAAGATGGATCGAACATATGTCCTTCGGGATTTTCCCTGAATAAATATTCTGCGAGGTAATCAACTGGGTCCTGCGGCTTGTAATTGGCTACGTCTATTAACCCCTTGGTCAAAGTTGGAAACACGTATTTCATTAAATAGTTTCTTAGTGGTTCACTTTGAGCTATAACTAATTTCTCTTCCTCCTTTTGAAGTTTTTCAAGTGATTTTGACCATTCTTCCATTTTACTCTGCTGTTCTTGCAAGGCTCTTTGTTCTAGAAGCTATAATATCTGTTTAATAAGGCCACAAAGTATTTGATTTAATGCCGCGACTGGGAGTTTCAGAGTTGAGACGCCGATCATTTAGGTTTGACGTTTTTAAAGAGGGATAGTAATGCTGAAGATTTACCGGCTGAAAATAGAGAAGCTGCAAAATTTGTGGAATTGAATGTACTGCCTGAGAAGTCTCGCAAAGTTGATCGATAAGCATACAGAAATTTCCTAGATTTTTATGATGAAGAAGTTTTGCTGGTATATTTTGCAGAATTATCAAAGAAAATGAAATCTTTATGGAGCATTTACTCAATGTTGAAGACTACTTTGAACATCAATACATATCACAATAATATCGATATGTCTAAATATCAAAAACTTGTTGCTTTTTTAAAGCGCCAGTTAAGCTGATATAAACCAAAAAAAATCTAGGGTTTTAGAACAAAATAACAAAAATATGCCCCTGACAACGATTAGTTGTGTACAAAGGTAAGATTTATTTAGGTAGCATTGGATTGGCAGGAGCATACAGATACGACGAACTGTTGTAGATAAAACTAGAAGATATTCGGGATCTGGGGGACAAATTGTTGATTACGTTGCCAGATACAAAAACGAAAGAACATAGATCGTTTGTGGTTAAAGATTATTTGTAAATTTATCGGAAGTACACTTCGCGCCGCCCAAATTTGAAAACATCAAGATTCTTTTTCAAGTATTCAGCTGGAAGAAGCTTTAAACAATATATTGCTATCCAGAAGTTTAGAAAAATGCTCGCAGAAATAGGTGAATATTTAAAATTGCCAAATTCTATGGAATACACTGGCCACTGTTTCAGGAGAACCTTAGCAACATTGTTGTTAGTGAACCTTGGAGGAGATATCACCATGCTTAAAAGACATGGAGGTTAGAAGTTGGGTTTTTTAAAGATATATATTTAAATTAAAAATACTGTTTTATATTTTTGCTAGGTCCACGAGTGTGGCCGAAGGACAGATTGAAGAATCAGTGGCTAGCAAATCCAACATGAATGAAAAGATTTTTACAACCAGCAGTAGTAATTCAAGTCTTGCAGTTTTAAGATCTCCTACAAGAACAAGCACAATTATTAGCAGTGAACTGAAGGAAACTATAGCAAATGTCGAAGGACAAAAGCCATTGGTTCTTAACAATTGTACTAATGTAAATATTAGCATTTATAATAAATAATAATTGTGTTCTGTTTTACATTTGGTATTATTTTCAAGTCACTATAACTTAATTTGTGAAGTATTAAAGTTTTTTACTGCCTAGACATTTTTTACACATTTTTAATGTCTAGGCAGTTAATGAGTTTAGTGCACGTCAGTTGTCGCTAAAGTTTGGCGTTTAATATCGATCGGCGAAAAAATAAATTGTAATATGAATTTTAGTTGAGTTGCCAACCTACCTCTTGTTCCAACTTTTCGGCTTCTGCTTTTATTCTTAATTCTTGTTCTTCGCATTCGTGTATTCTCGTTTCTTCTTCGATAGTGAGACCAAAACCTATAGGTGCTCCCAGTTTTTCGCATGTATCTTTTAAAACATCTCCCATATCCGCGTCGCGAAAAGTTGTAACATCAAAAACAGTGGGATGTATTTCTAACACGTCAAAAAAATTAAGTACTGTATTATCTTCAGTGTTATTATTACGATATATTGCTAGTCTTCGTAACATGTTTTCCTCGGTGTAATGTGTCCCCTAGGGTGAAAAAGGAAAAAAATTAAAAGCATTCTACGTCTCTTTATCCGAAGTAACAGTAAGGTGGTATTTATAGTCCCTGCTCAAGGCGGTGCTTATGCTTAAGTACGTGTTGGCCCGTACTGAGCATGCGCTATAATGGATGCGCATGCGCAAGTACGTGCCAACGCATACTTGAGCATGAGCGCGGACTATAAATACCATCAGCACAAGATTGGAATCTTACTATTGGAGTAAAACCGTATGCCTCTTGGTTACTTATCACAGTTCAACACAAGCAGATTGACATTAGTTAGCACACGTTACGTGTGAGTATCGGGATAGCTATCAATAAAATTACCTGAATATCCTTTTCAGGAAGAGTCATAATTCTATCAGCAAGATAATCATCCGGAGCTTGTAACGTAATAACATGATCTGGCAAAATTTTTGCTGCCCCCTCACCACCACTTTCTTCCTCTTCTTCTACTTCTTCCTCAGCTCCTGCTACAGCGCCAAACAATTCTCGTGCCTTGTAAACAAATTATCTTTTATAGGTTAGATCAATATAAATTTGCCGGTATAATAAAATTCATTCTTAAGCATATTTCCAAATTTAGGCTTTTTGTTTGCCATTTACAAAATTAATTAGACTATAATTCTTGCAATTAAACAACCGACTTTTGACATTTCGTCATTTCATGACATGGTTGCCGTGCATTCCAAAACATATCATATGGTTTGACAGATATATGTTAGATAGGTTATGATAATTACGAAAACAGCCAACATTAAATACAACGTGAAAATGACAAATGTCAAGTAAATGTGTTGACAACTTACCTTATCTATGCAGCTGGCAACGCTCTAATTGAAGAAATCCTACGCTGACAAAATGTCACTAGATTTAACATTACTATGCATTTGCTAAATGTGAAGTTGTGTTTGGTCGTGTAGGTATGATTTTAACATTATCGCTGTCAAAAGTCAGCTGTTTCGTTGCGAGAGCTATACAACTTATACTACCTGTTCTATAGTTTTTGGATAACCGTCAATAACGTAACCTTGGTTTTGGCATCTGTTGCTCATTAAATACTTTTTCATTAACCGTATAACGTACTCGTCCGGCAATTTACCATCTTCACTATTTGCCATTGTCCCTTCTATGTCTTTAATTTGCTCTTCCAAATCCTCAATATCAGGTTCTTCTTCTTCCTCACCTTCCTCTTCGGCTTCTTCATCTTCAGCATCTGCCGTTTTCTGTTCCATATTTTCTTTTTCTTCTTTTTCTTTTAGTTTCGTTCTTGCCCTCTCTAATTTGTCTTTCTGTTAAAGTAATATCCAATATTAAAATAAAACTTGTGCATGTAATAAAGTATATAACAGCATGTAATAGTTTTAATCACTGTACTTATATATACTTGATTATTTCTGCTCTTCTACTATTGTATGGTAGCTTACCATGTCGGCAAGAATATCTTCTACCATGCTTTTAACAGTAATGTGTTGTACACCATATATTTCGCATATTTTCTCGGCTAATCTAGATTTTCCCACTCCGGGTGGACCATGAAGTAAAATGCGCAACGGTTTCAAATTTCTCGATTTTCGAAATTCTGTTACGATGTTATCCATATTTTCAGCTAAATTTAATTCGTTCTTCCATTCAAGTTCTAAGTCGTCCACTATAAAACCAGGTTCCATATTAAGATTTACCGTGTACCGTTCATACAATGTTTGCTGTAAATAATATAGATATGAAAAAGTCGATAAAGTCTAATTATCCTTTCTTTATGGTTACTCACTGGTAAAGAATCGTCAAGAAACGCCTCTGGGCTATGGATTTCTTCGATTTTCCCTTTGCCCATTGCTTTACATAAACTTTTTACAATTTGCCTCAGACTACAAGGTGTTTGCTCTACGGCTAGAATATACTGCGGTTTTGTCGGCATTGTTTCTAAAATGCCATGTATTACTCTAAAATAAAAACAGACGAATAAGAATTTTTGTGTAGATATAACTTAACGCTTGGGCAGGTATCATTATAGGATCATTTGTTATCGACGACAAATTGAATGGAATGAAATATTTCAATTTGCCGCGAACGCAAATTATTCCCGCTGTCCGTTAACTTAACCCCGATTTTTATGCAATTTGGTTTATGCAAGGCGGTTGTCCCGCGCACAACACCCAAATAGTACTGGAGGTTTTAGAAAACACCTTTCCTAATCGTGCTATTGCCGGGAAGGGTACGATAAAATGGCCTCCTCGATCACCCGACCTTAATCCCTGCGATTTTTTTCCGTGGGGTTATGTCAAACATTATATTACGTGATTGAGCGGACATGCCTGCGTACCCTTGCTCGGTTTATGATACACTGCGACTGGATATCTCTCGTTGTCAGTGAGGCTCGAATGCGCGGTTGCCATTCAGTAAGCAATCCCTCGTTCCGATGTGGGCATACGTGTATATATTTAAAATTATAATTATGTAAAAAAATACTTGAAGATCGAATTAAAGTTGTTACATCATACTTAGTGTATAAAGTTGGGATTTACATAGTACAACCGAAAATTATTTCATAATCAATGCATTACCTACATATTTTTCATGAAAATTGTATTACAAAAATGTACTTTATTGTCATAAATATTGAAAGAACAACACCAATAACTTAATATAATATATACATACAAGGACTAAACGTATGTGAAATTTTATATGATAAGCGTCTTGTTAGAATGTGAATCGATAGAACTCACCTTACTAGATCTGCGATATGTATTAATGGTATCAAATTCTTTCCGGAATCAAAGATCGGCAAATATTCTTCGTTATTCCATGCTTTTCTAAAATAATAGCTGAAATCTTCTTCTTCTTCACCATAAACAATCCCGCAACAAATGACGTATGTTCTTAATTTATTCTTATACTAAAATAATTAGGTATATGTGTTATAATGTCGGTATCACTGTAATATTAATTTTAAATCCAAACTTTGTTTTCTACAAATGACTTCATTCGGTATGCGGTTGACAAATTAAACAATCTATTGTGCCAGAGGAGCCGATAAAATTTATTTATTACATGACTATTGTTAAAAAAATATAAATTTTTAGTAATAATGTAAATGTATTTGTTATTTATTTATTGCCTTGACTTATTTTACACATTGTCGTATCATTAATAATAATAATAACCACCTCTAAACGATAGTGGCCAGAGTAATTCTATATTTAAAATTTCTTAGCGTTGTGAGAATATTAATTCATTAAAATAATGTAATTATACTTATTTTTATTAATAATTGTCCATAAGGTATTTTTTATATATTTTTATCAAAAACGTCCACTCCTCAAGCCCTAAAGGTAAACAATATAATACCGCCAAAGGTGGGCACTGCGGAAAATCTGGCAAACGTATAACTGATGCATCGAAGTCCACAAAATCAAGAGGAGTCCCGTTGAGTTTATGGACATCGATTTCTTTAATAAGAGCAAGTTTTCCACAATTTCACTGCGTTTTAATTCGCACCAAATGTTACATTGCAACCAAATACACACCATGCATTCACGCATGCGCTATGGTAAGAATACCTATAATATGCATTCACACATTAGGATTCACGACATAGACAATAAAACACACATACCAGTTCATTATTAAAATAGTTAAGGAAATCAAAGTGTTTTTAATTCATCACACAAAAATATACAGTCCACTTAGTGCAACAACACCCGCCTTGATACCGCTTATATAGCGAGTGGGAGGAGCCTCTATATTGCCGCTAAGTAAGGCACCTTTATCGAAATTTCACAAATAATAATCCGTAATCAAATCTGCTCGAAAGCACATTAATACGACCCTGTCAACTCGGATACGCAAGTATGCAAATCTTCAAATCGCTAGGCCATTCAGAAGTGTGTTCAAATTGCACCGCTACGGTTATCAACTGACATTTCCGATACAAGTCAAATTAATATAAAGCTTTTAAAAATTTACTACATGTCAATCGAATCGCAGATTTTACTTACTTTCTTTCCTATAAGTACGACTTCTTTCTCGCAATTGATGTGTTCTTTATAGTTAGGATGGGGACGCCTTTTCTTGTAGTCTTCTTCATTAAATGGAGTATTAGGATTTTCCTTTCAGTGATAGTATTAAGTATTAATATTGTCAACTTCACTAGAAATCTTTACCTTATCCATTGGTTTGGTAGTCCCCCATGTCATTACAGTAGACAACAGCACAAAAACTCGAAGATCCGAATAATTTTGAAACGTTTTAGGGCCAATTTCCTTTAACTTTTCAATTTCACTTTCAATATCTAAAAATTAGTAGGTGTTTATTGATGATAGATACACATTTTGCATTATCTTACTTCTTAACGTTTCTAGCGCTTTCGGGATCTCATTTTTGTCATGCGCAATGTTGTAAATTACAAAACCGCATTGTAAGATGTGGCTCATAAAATCTTCAGCCTCTTCATTAACAACATATAAAATATCTTCAGACTTCCTATGAAAAGAGGCCTGTAATGTGCCGATGATTTCATACCTTTCGCCGAACTCTGGTCTACGTTTTTTGGACTTTACTGTGTCTTCTTCTTCCTCTTCTTCCAAACCTTCGCCTCCACTGCCAGCAACATTCAATGCACCGTATATTTGGTCGGCTAAAAACTAAGCATTTTTTAATTGATAACATACCAGATAGGTGTAGCATTTTTATTGATACTCAACCGATGCGATATGCTTTGAATAATAACTATCAACATGATTAACAAAAATTCTGTGTTCTATAACCTTTGGTAAAAACGAATTATCGTTTGGCGGTTCATCGTTCACTGTAGCTCTCTCGTTTGCCGTAAAAAGTTCAGAAAAGCCATCAGTAGTTGTCATAATTGCTAAATTGACGTTATTAAAAAAAAAGGCAACTTAATTCTCTGCTTTCCTAGATTCGTGATTGGATGTAGCGGCCATGTACTGCCATAATTTAGAACATATCAGTTATAAATATAATATAAAAAGTAAAAGAACTAATAAAAACAATAAGAAACCGGGAGAAAGTAATATAACATCGGAAATGCTAAAAATGGGTGGGAAAAAATTACAGGAGAAACTTACTGAAACGATAAAACTAGGGGAGTATCAAGCGGGCTTTAGAAATAATAGGACTACGACAGATCTAATATTCACAATAAAAGAAATTCAAACTACTAGTTATGAGTACAAAACTGAACTGCATACACTGTATGTAGATTTCAAAGAAGCGAATAAATAGGGGCAAAAGTATAAAAGAATGGTACGACTAAAGATCCCAAGAAAATTAATAAGATTGGTGAAAATGACTAGGCAATACAAAGAATAAAAAAATATCATGGAATGGAGGCAAATCAAGAGAAATCGAGGTAAAAAGAGGGTTGAGGCAAGGGGATCCGCTATCAACGACACTCTTCAACCTGACATTTAAAATAATAATAAGTAATAGTAAAATAAAGACCACGGGAACCATATTTAATAATGAACATCAGGTCATGGTCATCGCAGATGATCTAACAATAATTACAAAATCAAAAAATGAACTAAGGAAAATTACAAACGGACTAGAACAGGAGGCAAGGAAATTTGATCTGGAAATAAATCAAAATAAAACGAAATATATGGTTTGGGAAAAACAGAAAAACCTTTGGGATCAGAAGATGGGTGGTGAGCGCAAAAAATGTACAAAAAAAACGTTTTCGACTGAGTTAGTAAATTTTTCTAGACGAAAATGAAGAAATGTAGTTCTTAGACCACTTCAAGAAGGTTCCTAATATTAGTGTATAGCCTTCACGGCATGTAGAACAAATTATTATTAATGCTGTATAAGTAACACAATTTTTGTAAAAATATAAACATTTTATTAAAAATACGACATATCCTACTAGCACAAATAATATAAATTACAAATATATTATATTAATACTTAATGTTTCAACTTGATAGAATTTCATCTTCATCATTAAATTGTGATGAAACCCATGCCAAGCTCCACTTTAGATTGGTTAACATAAATTTCAACGCCTTAGTCCATTGCTCTTCAGAGTTAAATTGAATTCTAGAAATCTGTCAATATAGTACAAGTATTGGTACTTTGGTATTATTACTTGATGGAGTAGATAGAAGAATCTTCGATTTTCCCTTTATTCATTTGATATGGAAGACGGAAATCTTGGTGACCTTGTTCAACTTTCTCTTTAAATTGTTGAAGACAATCTAAAAACGCCACCATCCCAGCGTCGAACTTAGTGTCCCATAAAAATCTAAAACCTCCAGATCCATATAGAGGCAATTCTTTTTGTTCACCTATAACCTATTTAATACATCAAATATGTATCTGAAAGGAGAGTATATATAGCAAATTTTAGCGACGAACGCTGGTGATTTATGGCTGAGGAATCCAGCATTTTCGCGAGAAACTCATGAAGTGTGTTCGCGTTATCTGTTCATAGTTCGTACATATTCCGAATTCTTCGTTTATCCACGCGAACATCATTCTTGTTGATCATGTCATCATTTGTGTCGTTACAAGGAATTCGTTACCGTTATTGAAAAGCTCGTTGGTTAATAATATTAAAGACTTCATTCTTTCTGCTGAGTTAAACACAACCTTACAACTATTAACCAAAACCTAATAGGTATAATTACGAGCAATTTTGAAATTGGATTTAAAAGGACTTCCAAATATTTCCCGAACGTTTGGGTCAGATATGTAGATGACATTTTCGCCATATGTGATACAAACTCTCAAACTTGAATCCGAGGCGACCGATTTTAACCCGTTTTAAAGAGCACATTGCTCATTTTGGAGGTGGTAGACCAGAAAAGTTTAGTGTTGCTCAGCATATTACAGAAACAGGTCACGGCATGTCAACAGACAATCTTAGGTTATTGTAGCAAGTCCTTAATCTTAGAGAATTGGATAGTTACAAGACATAAGATTAAGGACAAACGTATGATTTCCGACAAACGACCCATCCCATATTCTAGCTTATATCTTAGAATTATTGTACGGCAAGTGTAAACAAACTCATGACCAATGTAACCTGGTTCATCGCTGAAATTTGCCTACAGTCTTTGTTACCTCTATATATGAATGATTTCCATAAGGAACCAACTTGTATTTTTCGAATGTTAAGTTTATTTTTCTAGCCAGTGCGGCTAATAATAAGGCAGTTTGCCCCCATGCTGCATTTATTTCAGACCATTCAACTGGTACAGATGGTAATCGTCCTAATTTGAAATTATTTATAGTTCCAAAATGACCGGAATGCCATATATGAAATGTAGTATTAAAAACATTTGTATTTCTCAATTTATCTAGCTGCAATTGTGTATAAGCCAACTGACATTCCAAACTGTAAGAAGTATTAGTAAAAACATTTATTGCCGTCCCAAATGGCAAACAATAGTGTATAATATAATCTTGTATTTTTTATTTGTGTAATTTCTTGTCTAAATTAACACAGAAAAATTCAAATTTGCCGCTATTATTTTTGGTAACTTCAACATTAATGCATTAAATTACCTACAATTTGTATTACTTTAATAGGTATTTTAATATCTTTATGTTGAAGTTACTAAAAATAAGTGCGGCAAATTTGAATTTTGCTATGTGGGTAGTTGTACAAGTAAAATATTGAACCAACACTGATGAAAATATAAATAAAATGGACATGAACTATTGTAACAAAATTCAGAGCATACATTTTCTTCATAGAATATTGTCAAGAAAGTGAGTTAAATACAATTAATAAAGTTTTACCTTCTATATTCATCATCTGTGTTCAGATAATCCTTTCTATATTTGGTGTACTCCTTCCAATACCTATGTTCCTCCTGTGCAAGCCTTTGAGCTTCTGCTTTCTGTTCTGTAATTGCTTTCAGGGTTGCATTTTCTTCTTCTATGAGTGCAGCTAATTGTTCATATAGTCGTTTCTCTTCATTTTCCACGTCTTCTAATTCTTTTTGTAGTTCACTTAGCCTTTGTTCTTCTACATCTGCTTCTCTTCTAAAATACAATAACTTTTGTGCATGTTATCTCTACAATTTATTTTCTTACCTTTTATAATATCTTTTGTAATCTTCACAATCACTATCTATAATGATAATTTGTTGTTCCAACATTTCCAAAAGCGCATCTGTACATTCTTCACAAAGGGGATGATCTATATTTGAATTGTCTGACAGGGTATCGAATAGAATTGCTCTTACCTATTCATTAATAATTACCTTTTAATATAAAAAAATAGTGTATGATTGTTGTCAATACAACTTTTTTACCTTCATCTTATGACTTAAACAATCAATTTCTTTTCCATCAGAAATCAGCATAAAACCATTAGCTCCATTTCCAGAATCTGATAAACGACAAGGATGGACATAATGATCGAAACTAGTTGCTTGTGATTCTAGATCGACGTCTGGTGTTAAATTTATGGGTACTACAATGCGATATATGTAGTAGAAAATATATCAAAAAGAATAATATGCAAATTATTTACAAGTTAACTCTGCTAAAATATGTTCTCCGAAAGAGTTCAAGGAATCATCTAATATTAAAGGTTGTAAGCAATTTTGGCAATTAAATGATACAGAAACTTTTTCCTCCACCATTGTCAGAGTACAATATTTAATCACATTTCACATATCTCACACAATTAAAATAACATGGAATTCAAGAAATATTATTTTCTGGTTCTGACACAAAACATCTGATCATGTTCCAACCATAAACTGACGTCAGTGAGTAAACATCGCATTTTGTGTAATACACCATGGTACAAATATAATAAAACGAAGCTGAAGCAGTACTACCAAATATATGGCAATAAAGAACATTTTCTTTCTACATATAAAAATTAGAACTTGAACAACAAAACACTGGTCTGCACTCTGCTCACGATCGCATTAAAACGACAAAACAGTAACAATGTGCTAATACCTTAAATCATTTTGATCTACCCTTCTGACAAATAGACGCCGCAGTGCTGCCAATGGTGTATCTACATTCAATCCTACCTAATTTTTTGTCTATTATATTGGTTGCAATAGGTGGATAATGACGTCAAGTGGTAAAATGCGGGAAAGATACCAATTTGCGGTAGCTTATGTGGTTACCTATTATTTGTGTACCATGTAATGCACGGCCTCATAAATATAATAGCTCTATTCCAACACGCAATTTGCTGATAGTTCATGATCACGTATACCAATCAGAAACATATTTCAGTTCTCAAGGACTTCAATCTGTTCTCCGATTGGTTCGCGTCATCACGAATCGTCAGTAAACCGCGTGTTGGAACAAAGCTAATATACACTTTCAATTTCCGCCTTGCCTATCTTTGGTTCAAGACATTTATGCTTCATGGAGAGTGCCACCATTACGGTGCTTTTTGTATGTGGCCAGTGATACACGTTAGTTGTGTTTAAATTCCGTTCAATGGTTTTATATGGAAAGCTGGAGCCACTGTACTCTGTTATGTCATTTCAGGAAAATTGTTGACGCGCAGGGCCGGATAGACTGCAAGTGTATCATCTACATTTACAGGCCGTGGAGTAATAAAAAATAACTATAATAACTATAACAGTTTCACTAGTGCATTAGCATATAAGTGAACGTAGTTACCAGATATATGAGAGAGTATTATACTTGTCCATGGAGATATAGTAAAAGCACAGTAAAAGGTAAAAGTGCCACAAACGTAGCAGTTTTTTTGGAATTAGTTAGCTGGTACAAACTGCTAACCGTTCTTAGCAGCTATAAAATACCAGGTTCTTGGGTAACAGCTAGTAGGAACCAATCACTATCATGTCACATCATGTGGGGTCATTGTCTTTAACAGTTGATGTGTGGTTTCTGTGTTTCTGTCAGGCGGACGTAAACATATTGCAGAATAATTTGTTAGGTTAAAATTGAAATGAATTTTAAATCTTACAACTGTAGTGCGTAAATAAGTAGTGAAAACAAAAACAATTGATTTATAAAATGGTTCTCTTAGAGAATGATGCAGTAAGTAACAATTCCTTAATGATTGTATTAGGTTATTGTAATATAATGTTTCAGTTTTTGAGCGAATTGACGAAGCTCTTTCAAAAGGCTCGTGCTAGTGGATCTGTAACAATGACATTTAAGAGGTGTTAGTATTTATGTTTTATTTTTTGGTTTCTTTAAGAAGTAAATTAAGTGATATTTGATGGATTAGTACACTTAATTCAGCCAAATAAAGATGTTATATGTTTAGCAAAAAAATCACAAATTTTTGTAGTGAACAAAGTACTTTGAGTAATCCACCTTTTGAAAAGTGCTGAAGTATTTGTTAATGAAGTCTTATAAGGCACATTGTAAATATAAGAACAGAAATGTATGTAACAGCATCTATGTACTTAAATTCATAGGGGATGACTTTTTAGTAACACAACAGCCATGAAATTGTAAGTTTTTGTGAAAAATGTCAGTGTATCTTTCTATCATCATTTCTGTTTGGTTAGTTTTGCCTATTAAAGAAAACACTTAGTGAAAGGTATCTTCTTTTTTTTTCTATGACCATGACTGCAATTATTATATTATTTGAAAATTCGAACTGTTGGTATTGAAGCTTTTACTATTGTTCGTATAATTTTAGATAATGGTCATACAAAACCTAAACCAAGACCAGGGAGACCACCGCTACCCGAGTCACAAGAGCATATGTGTATGGTGCGTGCCAAATCTAGAACAAAAAAAATTAGTACTGTAATTCATCAAAAGGACATTAACAAATTCCAAGTTGCTTATAGCAGCTTATTGAAAGGCAATTTAGATGGATTAAAGAAATTGAAGAAGCCGAAAAGTAAAACTAAAGTAGAATAACATTCATGTCACATGCTCTGTATTTTATGTTTTCTTTATATTTGATATAAGCAAGTTAAACGTAAGGTAAATTTGATTTATTTCAGAATTGTATTTGTGGTTAATTGCAAAGTTTAATGTTAGTTAAATTTTTTTTTTTAATATAAAGATACAAAAATAGTGTTTTATTGTCTAAAATAAATTCCAATCATTTGTACATGAATAAATGAAATATTTTTTATATCGTTTATGGTTTCAATATGACTTAATATGTTTTGTACAAAAGCATATAATGACGGGAAGTTTCAACACTGTTTGATGGGTGGGCAGCAATAGGCATAATTAATAGGATTATTATTATAATTAAAAATAATGTCTCAAAATTTTCATTTTCTTCAATTATGTTTGAGTGGGTAGTGCGTATCCTGCCACTCCCGACGAGCCGCCACTGCTATATATAATAAATGAAGGAAAGAAATTGAAGAGGTGCACTTGCATACCTTTAGTGTAAACGGGCTCTACCAATAGAGGGCTCTGGGTGTAAAATTGTAGAACTACATAGGGTGTTTGAGTGTTCTAAATTATATTATAATTGGATTGATTTGGCGTTTACTTGATGAAGATCCATATTATGTAAATAAAACACTTGTGTAATAAATCTTCACTATATTAAACATAAAAGTAACAATTGTTTCGTCAAAACATTGGCTTCATCAGACTAATTAGTCTAATTAGCACAGTGTGCTATATTACAAAAAGTAGTGCAATTTATTTTTTCAAGAGTGGTCAATTGAAATTTCAAACGCCAATAATTGTATTGGACATCAAATAATGACAAATCATAGCTACATCAAATGTAACTTCTCTAATTGCAAGTGGGCTACAAAATAAATTATTAATTTTGCACAAAGTTTAATGAGTATAAAATTTTAATAGCAAATTGACAAATTCATTTTAAATTGATTACTAATGTCATAGGGTATTACCAACCCACATGAAAATTACCAAATTTTAAAATTATATGTCAGAAAGAGGGTATAACAGGGTATAACGGAGGAAAATTAGAAAAAAAAAACTCGTGCCACAAGGCACTTACAGTACTCGCCCATAAGACATGTCTTATTACATTGTTCTTTAATATATTAGGGCTTTAATATATTAGGCATCGAAAACGCTGTCGTTTATCATTGGGGATTAAAGGATATGATATTCTTAATGTTCTCACAGCTTTATTACGTGACAGTTGATATTAAACTGACAAGAAAGTGTACAGATATAAATAATATGCGTATGTATTACCTAATGCACACTAACTGATACCAACTACATTTTTCTAAGGTATCTAGTTACCGCTACGTAGGTACTCAGATTTTGTAGGCGTTGTACGGGCATCGGAAATATAGACGATCGTCTGATATCTTAATGGGTTGTTGTGAAACTGGAAGCATCTACAAATACAATAACTATTAAATATTATAATTAAAAATATAATAAAAATAGACATAATTTTATGACATACCTGCCTCTTTCTATTACGTAGGCTACTACCTCTGCGTATCGATTTGGTTGCTTGGAGTGTTGCTATTTACGAGAGTAAATATCAACAGTAAACAAATTTATTGTTTTTGTTTGGGTAGTATTTGCGCGTTGAACGCGCTTGGTTTTGAAGAATATGGGCGATAAGGACGATAAAAAAGATGACAAGAAGAAGAAGGAAGAACAGGAAGAAGTAGATATGAGATTGGAATTTATGTTGAATTATCTCATAAAGGCCATGCGACTAAAGCAAGAGAAGTGGAACAAGATGTTGTTGGTGGAAGACAACAAGGTATGCGCCGCTTATTTGTAATTTAATGTCCACACTAATAATTTTCTTCCCAAATGTTAATTATTTGCCAAATGCTTTGTTCACGATACTTTTGAATTTTGACGTTTACTAAATTTTCCATGGTAACACGTAAGGTTTTTTTTTAAGTTATGCTATTCAGGTGCTATGATTATATGATAATTTATGTTGGGGTTTGGACTTTCTTTGAAATCAAACAAGTTTCATACTTGTTTACATACTTGTTACATCTAGTTACATATCTTGTCCATATTCTATGCGATTGGTACTAATGGGTGAATATAGAGCGGGAATAAAGAGCGCCAAGTTCAAATGACAAAGCTTGTTCAGACTCCAACACTTTAAAAGATACACCACTGTTGGAAGAGATTAATATTTTGATAAATTGTTTTAAGTATAGGTATGATCACATTATAATACTAAGTTAAAAATAAATTTTACTCGGAGTGATTTTATTAATTAAAATTTTCGTTATGCGTCTATTAATGGTATAGGCATGTGAAGTATACTATAAATTGTGTAGATACATAATATTTATATACTAATACACTACTCACGTGGTGATTATTAAAGTATTCAGTAGCAGTTCCTAAAAAATAAATATTTCCTATTATTTTTGTTTATATTTTATATTTGTTTCAACTTTTGCTTTAGAAAGCGATCATGAACTTCTTCAGTAGGCCGGCCGTGAATATGCTCATTATGTGTCTTTCTTCTTCTGGAGTCCTAATGCCCCTATTGAGATTTTCTTCATCTATAAAAGGTAAAAGTTGCTACTTTATTAAGAAAATGGAAACCGATATAACCGAAGAAAATATGAGAGACGTTCTGATTCTTGGCGAATTTTCCTCGAAACCCGTCGAAGAATTAGCAGTTTTAACAGAGGAAATATTCTTTCCGCTCCTCTCTAATCCATTAAATCACCAAGGATGGCCAGATGTTGTGTCCAAAGATGTGATTACGCACATAGAGTCGTTCAAGAATACGGTGTACCAGGTAAGATTTTCAATTCTTTTTATTGTACATTTAGGAAGTTATGGAATCAGTTAAAAACATATTTGCTACTCTCGCACATATTATATGAATCCTGTAAGTTTAAATAAAACAGGACTGCATTTGACGTTGAAAATCAGAAAAATGTATACATGTAAACAATCGAAGTTGGTTATGCAACTTCTTATGCTTTGCTTTGATTTTTTGAATTTCTTCGGTTTCGTCGCTAGCTATTATGTCGTCTGCATAAAGAAGTAAATAAATAAGTTCTACAGTCCTTCGATTTTGTTATATATAAGCAAGGATCGTGTTGCGATCTCTCCATATCAAGCGATTTGGTGTTTTATTCCATTAATAACGAACTAGTCTGTCTGTTTTCATGTCTGTCATGAATGCCGATGTCTGATTGCATATGTAGGTATTTTTACAGCAGCGCATGCGTGAATGCATGACTGCCTTTTTACTATAAAACAAGTGATGATTACATTACTTGAGTTTCAAAAAGGTGAAGCCACGGAAAAATTATTTACGTAGAGAGTTAATTATTAAGATAGGAATATAACATAAATTATAAGTGCAGTTAAGTAGAAGGTTTTGAATTCGTGTTTCAATAGGATATCACATTTCATTAGTAGATCTATCTATATATTTCAAGTTGTAATTGTAATTTAAGTGTTGGTAAATTAAAATATAAATTATGATTATTTATAGTTACGGGGAGCATTAAAAAGTCAAACTTTACTACCCATGCCACCTGGTACAAATAAAATATACGAAATTGTTAACAAATACACCACTACGGAAGGAGAAGATGTTGATTTAAACACCAAAGCCTCCATCGAAAATTCCGTTATAAAATGGTTCAATATTTGCACGGACATTTTAAAACAAAATTCGAGAGCTGCCTTCGCTGAAGGTCAGCATCCAACTCCAATGTGCGAAGTTGGATTTTGGAACGCTCGATTAAAAAATCTTGAATGCATTTACGATCAGTTGCGCGATCCTAGAGTGAAACAAATGATTTGTTACTTGGAAATGACTGAGAGTTCGTACTTATCTTGTTTTCAAATGACATTCAAGAATATAGTCGGTGGTGTTTTAGAAGCACGAGACATTTGCCTATATTTAAAACCTCTCGTTAGTCACTTTGAACGATTTGAAAGTGAGGATTTTTTAAATATGGACCATTATATAAAACCTCTAGTGCATGTATTAGCGTTAGTATGGGCACATTCTAACTACTATCGTACGAGCAGTAAAATAGTAACATTGCTCCAAGAAATAGGAAATATGTTAATTGAAGCCGCGACTAGGCAACTAGATCCAAGTTCTATTTTCCAAGGTGACACCGATGAAATTCATCAAAAAGTCAGCACATGTATAGATATCTTGGTTCTTTTCCAAACATCGTTCGAACAGGTGCGCTCTGTACTTGGTACATATTTTGACGAAGAAACGGAACCGATTCCATGGACTTTTCATCCAAGAAATGTGTTTCAAAGACTGATGGATTTTATACATCGTCTACACTTGGTGAAAAATATTTTAAGTGTAGCCCTAGAATTTGGAAAATTGGAGAAAGTTGAAATTGGTGGCATCAAAGGGCGAGGCTTATCGCAAAAATGCGTGGAGGTGCTCGAAGAATTTAATAACGTCTATAATAATTTCGGTAACATTCAGTATGATATTTTGTGCCCCGAAGATCCTAGTATTAACAAAGATTACGAGGAATTTATGGATAAATGCTCAGATTTTGATAGAAGATTAGCGGCAATTTTTGCGCAAGCTTTCGACGATTGTTATAATTTGGACAGTATATTTAAGTTGATAAACGTTGTTGGAAACTTGATAGACCGACCAATTATCAATGCACAGGTAACCGTTAAGTATAGTACAATCGTTCAAATGCTGTCTGACGAAGCGGATACTGTAAAAATTTTGTACGATGAAGGTGCGCGTAAAGAGCCTCCCATTGACAAACATTTTCCACCTGTGGCTGGTAGAATGTTGTGGCTGTACAAGCTTAAGGAGAGAATTGACAAGCCATTGCGCGATTTCAGACTTTTAGACCATCCGATTTTGAACGAAGAGGAAACGATTTTTGCTATCCAAAAGGTTGAAGAAATGTTGGCTTTAATATCAAAAGATGAAACAAAAACTATGGATACATGGCTTGCAAGTATACCGGATCAAATTGAGTTAAGCATGAGCAAAGTACAGGTTACTCGGAGCAACAATTTAATTGACATAAACTTCGATAAAGAAATGGTTGCTGTGCTTCGTGAAGTCCGATATTTAAAAATTCTTAATTTGGAAAATATAGCACCGGAGGCCGAAGAGGTATTTACTCGATTCGAAGAGCTGTTTCGTTCTATACAGCTACTAAATAGGGTTGTTGAATGGTTCAATCATTTGAAAACGCAGACATTGGTTGAAGAATATAAGCTGATCGAAGAAGAAATCCAAGGAATCGACACGATGATTGAAGATCTAGTTACAAATTTGACATGGGAAACTGATAGTAAGTGTCAACGAAGGTTGGGAGCTTAATGTCATTGTTGATTTTATTACAGATACTCAAACAATAGAAAATATCTATGAGAAGATGCAGTTATTATATAATAGGGTACTCAGAGCACAACAGAATATACGTAATTTAGTTTTGAATATTGAGGTATGGTCACTGGAACCCCTGTATGAACGTAAGGATGGTAAAAAAGAAATGATACTGGGTATGGACGATCGGACTGAGCGGGTAAACAAAAGATACGAAATTATCGCAGCTACTAGTGAAGACATTAAGAGGGTACTTGATCTCAATTACAAATTATACTTTAGTATCCCTATCCCTGAAGATGCGGTTATTCCAGAGGAAGACGAGGTGAGTTGTGAAATTTACATGCATACATGCATCTTTGTCACGTGAATTTATATTTATAGGAAGAGCAGATTGGACCTGTCGATTTAGAAACTGGAGAATTTACTGAAACAGCTGAAGCACCGCCAGCACCGCCTTCACCACCTCCCGAAACGAAAAAGACCGAGAGTAAAATAATCGAGAAGCAGAAACCGAAGAAGGGAAAGAAGGGTAAAAGTGAAACGGAAGTACCACCGGAAACTGAAGCACCGGGTTTATCTGCACCTCCAGAACCAACGCCTGAAGAAATTGAACAAGCTGAGAAACAGAAAGGTAAATGGAAAGCTTACGAGGACTATGTGGACAAATTAATAAGCAAAAAATTGATCGAGGCTGCTACCACATCACTGCGATATTTTGCTGTCGAGATGGAAGATGATGGAAAGTCATATCCGCTATTTGAAATTTTAGCGGAGCTGCATGAACCCTTGGTGGTTTATGTTCCTACCATTGATTTAGAGGATTCCAATAACTTTTTAAATTTCATGCAATCTTTACTAGACGACATTGAAGTTATGGGAGAACGCATGCCACGAATAGGAGAAGGAAGACCACTACCTGATTACCTTCAAGACATTGTCAGTGATGGTGAAATAGACTCGATGTACAACAACGTATTAAATGCTGTTTCTATAGCGGTCGATAATATAATAGCTTACGAAAAGGAATTTAATAAGTACGCCTATTTGTGGTTAGAAAACCGAGCTGAATGTTTACAGCAATTCTTGCTTTATGGACGAACGCTTGCTCCCGAGGAAGTTGAAATGGTGAGAGATGATAAAGGGCCTGGCATTAAGGAAACTCCCCCTACCATCGATCAGTTTAAAGAACAAATAGATTTGTATGAAGATCTGTATAAAGTAGTGGAAAAAATCGAAATGGAACGCATCATCAATACTTGGCTGAGGATCGATTTGAGGCCACTTCGACAAGCCATTTTAAATACGGTTTGCAAGTGGGGAAATATGTTCAAACAACACTTAGTTGATCACGTGGTTAGCAGTTTGGAGGAATTGGAGAACTTTATCCTAGAATCAACTAAAGTAATGCAAGAGCCGTTGGCTGAAGATGATTACGACGGATTATTAAAGGTTATGGGATATTTATATAAAGTGAAAGAACGGATGTTTGCCACCGACAATATGTTTGATCCATTAAAGCAAATTATTGACTTGCTCAAAAATTATGGCGTTGAATTTTCGGAGGAGATCCACGTTCAATTGCAAGAGCTTCCAGATAAGTGGACGAATTGCAAAAAGGTAATTTTTATCGTTGGCAGAATTTAATATACTTTGTTTAATACAAAAAATATTTGTTTTAGGTATCCTTGACCACGAAGCAAGCGGTAGCGCCATTACAAGCAACTCAGGTCAACGCGATAAGAAAACGCATTGCGTTATTTGACATCAGGCAGAATATTTATAGGGACCAATTTAAGAAGATGCCATTCTTCCGCTTCGATTGCAAAGATGTCTACGCGTTGTTGGATAAAACAAATAGAGAACTGAAAGAACTAGAACAGAACATGACCGATCAAGGAGAACAGGGCAATCTGTTCGAGTTAACACTTCCTGAATTTAAACAGCTGAAAGCGTCTAGAAAGGAGATTCGACAGTTGAAGCAACTGTGGGACTTTGTAAATATCGTACGTTCGTGCATAGACGAGTGGAAGTACACGCAATGGAAGAAGATCGACGTTGAGAGTATGGAAATGGAGCTGAAGAAATTCGCAAAAGAGATTCGCACTATGGATAAAGAACTCCGCGCATGGGATGTGTACACTCAAATGGACGCGACCATCAAGAATATGCTGACTTCGTTGAGAGCTGTTACGGAGTTACAAAATCCAGCAATTAGGGATCGCCATTGGACCCAGCTTATGCAAGCAACCAAGGTTAGAAAGTTTAATATTACTTAAAATACCTTTTTGTTGTTGTCAATGTATATATATTGGTGTTAATATGCTGCTCAGATTTTGGAACGATCACCTACTTTTTATACTGTGAGTAGTACCCTACCTCTATGCTAGATAATTTTTATACTTTTATAAAAAATAATAAATTTGACACAGAAAAGCTGCTCATTTAGTTCCCCTAAACGTAGACTTTCCTAACAGCAATATATAATTTCAGGTGAAATTTGTGATGAACGATGACACCACACTTAATGATCTGCTTGCGTTGAATTTGCATCAGTACGAAGACGAAGTGAAAAACATTGTTGATAAGTCTGTAAAGGAAATGGCAATGGAGAAGGTATTGAAGGAATTGAACGCAACTTGGAATACTATGGAGTTCGAGACTGAAATCCACGAAAGAACGAAAATGAAACTGCTATTGGCGTCGGAGGAACTGATAGAAACTCTGGAGGAGAATCAAGTTCAATTGCAAAATATGATGACGTCTAAGTTCATCGATTTCTTTCTAGAAGAAGTGTCCGATTGGCAAAAGAAGTTGTCCAATGCCGATCAAGTAATACAGGTATTCTTCGAAGTACAACGCAAATGGTGTTACTTGGAAAGCATCTTTATCGGCTCTGAAGATATACGAAATCAACTGCCGGAGGATTCTAAACGATTTGATAGAATCGACAAAGAATTTAAGGAGGTCTTGTCTGAGATGTTGAAAAATTTAAACGTCGTCAAGGCCACAAATAAACCCGGACTATACGAGAAGCTCGACAATCTACAGTCCCAGTTGCTACTTTGCGAGAAGGCGTTAAACGATTATTTGGAGACGAAACGATTGGCCTTTCCACGCTTTTACTTCGTTTCCTCGGCCGATTTGCTCGATATTTTATCGAACGGCAATCAGCCCGAATTGGTGCAAAGACATCTCACGAAATTATTCGATTCACTAGCGAAGTTGGTGTTCGTGCAAGAGGGCGGGAAAAATACGAAACGCGCCAAAGGGATGATTTCCAAAGAAAACGAGGAATACGTGCAGTTTAGCGTGGTATGCGATTGTACTGGCAAAGTCGAAGTATGGTTGAATCGGGTCATCGATGTGATGCGAAAAACCCTGCACCAATTCTTTAGCGAAGCTGTCGTTACGTACGATGAGAAGCCGCGCGAAGTGTGGATTTATGATTACGCCGCGCAAACAGCTTTATGCGGCACGCAAATTTGGTGGACCACGGAAGTCAATATCGCTTTCTCGCGTTTAGAAGAGGGATATGAGAATGCGCTAAAAGACTATCAAAAGAAACAAATCGCTCAATTAAGTGCACTAATATCCCTGCTCTTGGGGGATTTAACCGCCGGCGAACGTCAGAAGATTATGACGATATGTACCATCGACGTTCATTCCAGAGACGTCGTTGCCAAGATGATTTTGATGAAGGTAGAGTCGTCTCAAGCGTTCCAGTGGCAGAGTCAATTGAGGCACAGATGGGATGAAAAAGTGAAGGATTGCTTTGCGAACATATGCGACGCCCAGTTTCGCTACCAGTACGAGTACTTGGGCAATACGCCCCGCTTGGTTATTACTCCCCTGACAGATAGGTGTTACATAACTTTAACCCAAAGTTTGCATCTTATTATGGGGGGAGCGCCCGCGGGACCGGCAGGTACTGGAAAAACGGAGACAACTAAAGATTTGGGGAAGGCGCTGGGCGTCATGGTATATGTATTCAATTGTTCGGAGCAAATGGATTATAGATCTGTGGGAAATATTTATAAGGGTTTGTCACAAACTGGCACCTGGGGTTGCTTCGACGAATTCAATAGGATATCCATCGAAGTACTGTCTGTAGTCGCAGTCCAAGTAAAAACCATACAAGACGCTATTAAAGACAGGAAGCTAAGGTTTATGTTTTTGGGATCGGAAATATCTCTACTAAATACGGTGAGTAAATATTTCGTATAATTCTTAATCGTGGTTTAGATTCCATTTTATTTGTTTGTTTTGTGATGTTGATAAATTATTGTAGGTGGGGATATTCATCACCATGAATCCAGGCTATGCTGGCAGGACGGAACTACCGGAAAATCTGAAAGCCCTCTTCCGCCCTTGCGCAATGGTTGTACCAGACTTTGAACTGATCTGCGAAATTATGTTAGTCGCGGAAGGTTTTCAGGAAGCGCGTTTGTTGGCCAGAAAATTCATAACGCTGTACACCTTATGTAGGGAATTATTGAGCAAACAGGATCACTACGATTGGGGATTGCGAGCGATAAAATCCGTGTTGGTGGTTGCGGGATCCCTAAAGCGGGGAGATCGCCAACGTCCCGAAGACCAAGTGCTGATGCGTGCCCTCAGAGACTTTAACATTCCCAAAATCATTACAGACGACGTCCCCGTCTTTATGGGCTTAATCGGTGATTTGTTTCCCGCTTTGGACGTACCGAGAAAGCGCAATATGGATTTCGAACGGATAATAAAAAAGTCTGCCGTGGATTTGAAACTGCAACCCGAGGAAGGGTTCATTTTGAAAGTGGTGCAACTCGAAGAACTTTTCGCCGTGAGACATTCCGTATTTGTTATTGGATTCGCTGGCACGGGAAAGTCGATGGTGTGGAAGACGTTGTTTAGAACGTATCAAAATCAAAAACGCAAACCAGTCTATAATGATCTTAATCCTAAAGCTGTGACGAACGATGAATTATTTGGGGTAATCAATCCTGCCACGAGGGAATGGAGGGATGGGTTGTTTTCGGTGATAATGAGGGAGCAAGCTAATCTTTCTGGTAATGGACCAAAATGGATAGTACTGGACGGAGATATCGACCCGATGTGGATCGAGTCGCTCAATACTTTAATGGATGACAATAAAGTTTTAACGCTGGCCAGTAACGAAAGGATAGCGTTGACTCCGTACATGAGGCTGCTGTTTGAAATTGCCAGTTTGAGAACTGCCACCCCGGCTACTGTTTCCAGAGCTGGTATTTTGTATATAAATCCCGCAGATTTGGGCTGGAATCCGTACGTAACGTCGTGGATCGAAACGCGAACTCAGCAAAGTGAAAAGGCGAATCTGATGATTCTATTCGATAAGTACGTTCCGCCGTGTTTGGACGTCGTCCGAATGAAGTTCAAGAAAATCACTCCCATTTCGGAAATTGCCCACATACAGATGTTATGCTTCTTACTCGACAGTTTCCTCACACCTCAGAACGTACCACAAGACTGCCCGAAGGAATGGTACGAAATCTATTTTGTTTTCTCCACGGTATGGGCGTTTGGTTCTGCATTATTTCAAGATCAGATCGTGGATTGGCGCAATGAATTTAGCAAGTGGTTTACGAACGAGTTCAAAACAGTTAAATTTCCGACTGTCGGGAATGTATTTCATTACTATATAGAACCGGAAACAAAACGGTTTTTGCCGTGGACAGAGTTGGTTAAAGATTTTGAACTAGATCCTGACGTTCCTCTGCAAGCAACTCTGGTGAATACAGCTGAAACTACGCGGGTGAGATTTTTCTTGGATCAGCTGATGGTAGACAAACATCCCGTTATGTTGGTGGGTGCTGCTGGTACTGGAAAGACGGTATTGGTCGGTGAAAAACTGGATGAGTTACCAGAAAGTTACGCCGTTACAAATGTACCATTTAATTTCTACACAACGTCGGATATGTTACAAAAAGTTCTGGAGAAACCCCTCGAAAAGAAAGCTGGTAGAGTATACGGCCCTCCCGGTAACAAGACAATGATATACTTCATTGATGATATGAATATGCCCGAAGTAGATAAATATTTCACGGTCCAACCGCATACATTGATTCGTCAGCATTTGGACTACCAACATTGGTACGACAGGCAAAAATTGATATTGAAGGATATACATAACGTCCAGTACGTGTCCTGTATGAACCCCACAGCAGGCTCCTTCACTATAAACCCTCGTTTGCAGAGGCACTTTTGCGTATTCGCAGTCAGCTTTCCGTCTCAGGACGCCGTCTTTCATATTTACAGCAATATTTTAGCGCAGCACATAGGCAACACTCACAACAAATTTCCGTATACCTTGGCTAAAGTGGTCGAGCCCCTCGTTCACGCTGCTTTGGTTTTGCATAACAAGGTGGCGCAAACGTACTTGCCCACTGCGATAAAATTCCATTACACCTTCAATCTCCGAGATCTGTCGAACATTTTTCAAGGTATGTTGTTCACTACGGGCGATGCTGTCAAAACTCAAACTGACCTTATGCGTCTTTGGATACACGAAGCGACTCGCGTGTACTGCGATAAACTAGTGGAAAATAAGGATATCGATATGTTCAATAAACTACTGATCGAGGTTGTGAAGAAGGGGTTCGAAGAGTTCAATGAGAATGACGTAATGGAAAAACCGTTGATATTTTGCCATTTTGCCGAAGGGATCGGCGACCCCAAGTACTTCCAGATATTCGAATACGACAAGTTAACCAAGTTGCTGACTGACGCCTTAGAAGGTTACAATGATTTAATTGCAGCAATGAATTTGGTTTTGTTTGAAGACGCCATGAATCATATATGTCGGATAAATAGAATCATCGAGGCGCCAAGAGGAAATGCTCTTTTGGTAGGTGTCGGTGGGTCGGGCAAACAATCGCTTTCTAGACTGGCTGCCTTTATATCTTCAATTGACGTATTTCAAATTCAACTCAAGAAAGGATACTCCATGAATGATATGAAAGCCGATCTGGCGCAAATCTACATACGGGCCGGATTAAAGAATGTCAGCACTGTCTTTCTTATGACTGACGCCCAAGTGCCAGAGGAGCGTTTCCTAGTCCTAGTGAACGACATGTTGGCTTCGGGTGAAATTTCAGATCTGCTAGCGGATGAGGACGTGGAAAACATAATAAACGCCATTAGAGGTGAAGTAAAAGGTGCCGGAATGCAAGATACGAGGGAGAATTGTTGGAAGTTCTACATTGAACGCGTACGTCATTTGTTGAAGATCGTTCTTTGTTTTTCGCCCGTAGGTTCAACCCTGAGAATCAGAGCGCGCAAATTTCCGGCGATCGTCAACTGTACTTCGATCAACTGGTTTCATGAATGGCCGAAAGATGCGTTGCTATCTGTATCTAGAAGGTTTCTGGCCGAGATAGAAGATCTACCTTCCGATTTGATAAATTCCGTTTCTGCGTTTATGTCGCACGTTCACGGAGTTGTCAACGATATGTCCGTACTGTATTTGATGAACGAGAAACGCTACAACTATACTACCCCCAAAACATTCTTGGAACAGATTGCGTTGTATCAGAAATTGTTGACTGAGAAAACCAAACACTTGGACGATAGCATAGTGAGACTTGAAAACGGTTTATTGAAACTAGCATCCACTTCTGAAGAGGCAGACGGATTAAAAGACGTGTTAGCTGTACAAGAAGTGGAATTGGGGGAGAAAAATGCCGCGGCAGACAAATTGATTCAAGTCTTAAGTGTGGAAAATGAAAAAGTAAGTAAAGAACAGGCCGTGGCGAGCGAGGAAGAAGCTAAAGTAAGAGTAATTGAAGAAGATGTCGCTGCTCAACAAAAGGTATGTGCAGAAGATCTGTCTAAAGCCGAGCCAGCTTTGTTAGCAGCGAAAGCTGCATTAAACACTCTCAATAAAAATAATCTTACGGAATTAAAATCGTTCGGTAGTCCTCCAGAAGCTGTAGTGAATGTTACGTCCGCAGTGCTGGTTCTTTTTGCTCCGAAGGGTAAACCTCCGAAAGATCGCAGTTGGAAGGCTTGCAAGGGTATGATGGGTAAAGTCGATCAATTCTTGTACGACCTCGTCTACTATGATAAAGATAGTATTCATCCCGACTTGATAAAGGTGGTAAGGGAAATGCTGAAGGATCCGGAATTCAACCCGGAAAGGATCGTAAGTAAATCGGCTGCCGCTGCCGGATTGTGTGCTTGGGTCATCAACATGGTAAGGTACTATGACGTTTTCGTTGTCGTTGAACCGAAGAGGAGAGCACTAGCGAAGGCTAACCAAGACCTGAACGATGCCAGAACGAAATTACTGGATTTAAAGGAGAAATTATCTTATTTGGAACAACAACTTAATGTATTGAAAGAGGAATTTGAAGTAGCAACTGCAGCTAAATTGAAATGTCAGAGAGAAGCCGATGCCACTGCGAAAATGATAGACTTGGCCAATAGATTAGTGAACGGTTTGGCATCGGAAAATGTTCGTTGGAGGGAATCCGTGGCAAACTTCAAAGAAACAAGTATCACTTTACCGGGAGATGTGTTGTTGGTAACTGCATTTATATCATACGTAGGGTGCTTCACAAGAAATTACAGGACTGATATGTTAAATAAACATTGGATGCCTTTTCTTAAATCATTAACCCCTCCGATACCGATGACAGAAGGTTTAGATCCGCTTTCATTGTTAACGGACGATGCTCAAATCGCTCAATGGAATAACGAGGGGTTGCCAAATGATCGTATGTCGTCGGAAAACGCGACCATCCTATCGAATTCAGCGAGATGGCCTCTTATAATTGATCCCCAGTTACAAGGAATCAAGTGGATTAAAACTAGGTATGGAAGTGACTTAACAGTCATTCGACTGACAATGAGGAATTATTTGGACGTGATTGAGAACAGTATATCATATGGGAGAATCGTATTATTAGAAAATATTAATGAAACCGTAGATGCTGTACTCGATCCAATCTTGGGACGGGTTCTAATAAAGAAAGGAAGGTGCATTAAGATCGGCGATAAGGAAGTGGATTATGATAAAAGGTTTCGGCTAATTCTTCATACAAAATTGGCTAACCCCCACTACAAACCAGAAATTCAAGCTCAAACCACGCTGATTAATTTCACCGTAACAAGGGATGGTTTGGAGGAGCAGCTGCTGGCTGAAGTAGTAAAGGCGGAGCGACCAGATTTAGAAACGTTAAAGTCTTCCTTAACTAAACAACAAAATGATTTTAAAATAACCTTGAAATTTTGCGAAGATTCGTTGCTTGAGCGATTATCTTCGGCGACGGGGAATATCTTGGGTGACGAACAATTAGTTATAAATTTGGAGACAACGAAGAAAATGTCAGAAGAAATCCAAGTGAAGGTAGTCGAGTCTCGAGTTACATCTGTTAAGATTGACGAAGCCCGCGAACACTATCGACCAGCGGCCGCTAGAGCTTCATTGATATATTTCATTCTGAACGATTTAAATAGAATTAACGTCATTTATCAGTTTTCCTTGAAGGCGTTTACTGTAGTGTTTAAGTACGCTCTTTCAATAGCAGAGGAAGCGGAGAAATTGCGCGAAAGGGTAACTAATTTATTGGACAGTATAACATTTTCGGTGTTTATGTATACCTCAAGAGGGCTCTTCGAGTGCGATAAATTAATGTTTATGGCGCAAATGGCTTTCCAGATTCTATTACACTCGCGCGAAATCAATCCCGAAGAATTAGATTTTCTGTTGCGATTTCCAATTGTTGCGGGGGTTACTTCGCCCGTAGATTTTCTGAGCAATCCGTCGTGGGGAGGTATAAAAGCCTTATCGCAGATGGACGAGTTTAAGAACCTAGACAAAGATTTGGATGGTTCCGCGAAGCGTTGGCGCAAATTTGTAGACAGCGAGTGTCCGGAGAAAGAAAAGTTTCCGGGTGAGTGGAAAAATAAGACTACGTTACAGAGGTTATGTATGATGCGTGCTCTAAGACCAGATCGTATGACGTATGCGGTTAGATTGTTCATCGAGGAAAAACTGGGAAGTAAATTTATTACAGCGCGCACAGTGTCTTTTGCGAAATCGTTTGAAGAGACCAGCAATTCTACTCCCACATTCTTCATTTTATCCCCAGGCGTGAATCCGTTGAAAGATGTAGAAAAGATGGGTAAAAAATTAGGATTCACGGTAGACAATGGTAATTTTCATAGCATAGCTTTGGGCCAGGGTCAGGAGGTGGTTGCCGAAAGTGCCATGGATGTAGCGGCGGAAAAGGGCCAATGGGTAATTCTGCAAAATATTCATTTAGTAGCACGTTGGCTTCCTACACTAGAAAAGAAAATGGAGCAGTATAACGAGAGCTCCCATGAAAATTATAGGTTGTTCCTAAGTGCCGAAGCTGCTCCCGATCCCGATTCGAACGTTTTGCCACCTGGTATTCTAGAGTCGTCGATTAAAATAACAAACGAACCGCCCACAGGTATGTTTGCAAATTTGCACAAGGCATTGGATAATTTTACGCAGGAAACTTTGGAAATGTCCACGAGAGAAACAGAATTTAAATCTATATTGTTTGCTTTGTGTTATTTCCACGCTGTTGTCGCGGAGAGGAGAAAATTTGGACCTCAAGGATGGAATAGAAACTATCCCTTCAATGTGGGTGATCTAACAATTAGCATTAACGTACTGTATAATTATTTGGAAAGCAATAATAAAGTCCCGTGGGAAGATTTAAGATACCTCTTTGGAGAAATAATGTATGGTGGCCATATTACCGATGACTGGGACAGAAGGTTATGTCGAACATACCTCATGGAGTATATGCAGCCTGAATTGGTAGAGGGCGAATTGTACTTGGCAGTTGGTTTCTTGTGCCCTCCAAATACAGATTACCTGGGATATCACAGATATATCGATGACCGTTTACCAGCCGAGTCACCTTACCTCTATGGTTTACATCCAAATGCCGAAATTGGATTCTTAACTAATATTTCCGAAACTCTGTTTAAAACTATTCTTGAAATGCAACCGAGAGACTCTGGCGGTGCTACTGGCGCTGGGATGTCACGAGAGGATAAAGTGAGACAAACATTGGACGATATACAAGACAAACTGCCTGTGAAATTCAATATTGCAGAAATGATGGCTAAAGTAGAAGATCGAACGCCGTATATTATTGTATGTTTCCAGGAATGCGAAAGGATGAATATTTTGGGTAGAGTAATGAGGCGGAGTTTGCGAGAGCTTGACTTGGGCCTCAAAGGTGAACTGACGATTACTCCCGATATGGAAGTACTAGAACAATCGCTCTACATGGACCAAGTTCCCGATAATTGGGCGGCGCGAGCTTATCCATCGATGCTACCTCTGGGGCAATGGAATGCAGATTTAAGTTTGAGAGTAAAGGAACTGGAATCTTGGGTCAACGACTTTTCAATGCCTTCGTCCGTATGGCTTGGTGGTTTCTTCAATCCACAGTCTTTCCTAACTGCGATTATGCAACAGACCGCGCGTAAGAACGAGTGGCCGTTGGACAAAATGTGTCTGCTTACTGATGTGACGAAGAAACAAAAGGATGATTTTACTGCTGCGCCCAGAGAGGGTGCGTATGTTCACGGTTTATTTATGGAAGGTGCGAGATGGGATATACAACAAGGCAGTATTGCCGATGCCAAACTGAAAGAATTGTTCCCCGTAGTTCCTGTCATATTTATAAAGGCAATTACTCAGGATAAACAGGATTTGAGAAACATGTACGACTGTCCGGTATATAAGACGAGACAGCGTGGCCCAACATTCGTTTGGACATTCAATTTGAAAACTAAAGAGAGAGCAAGTAAATGGACGCTCGCGGGAGTAGCTATACTTTTACAGATCTAAGATGTTATACTTTACCGATATTGTAATTAATATGGAAATTGTTATATATTATGTATGAATATTTTATTTTATAAAAAAATAATTTACACAATTTTAGTATTTATTAGGTAGTACTGTTTGTTGTTACAAAGCATTCATGAATTAACAAGTTTGTATCTTGATAGACTCTGAGAGAAAAAATTCTAGAACTCTGCATACAGTTATAGTATTGACAGTATTGTGATATTGATTTTTTCCTATCAGCTGATATTTGTATGTGTATTTGAGTGTTTTAAATTTACTACAATTTTTCCTTTAGCTGTTAATAGTTGTTTTGGTGTTTAGTTTTGTGCGTATACTTATTGTTCATTGTCGTTATTTCTGTTGTTATTGTTTTATTATTATTATTGGCTACAGACCTTGGAGAGTATGAAAGGTATCCTCGATTATATCAATAAGAACGAGGTATTTAAATCAAGGCCCCATAGAAAATTTCTTTGCCAAATTAGGCAACATTTTGGAAGAAATGTTAATCCGGCACCTGCATCATTTTACGGGAATTAGAAAACGTAACTAATGAATAACTATTCCAGCAGCCACTCATTTGGAGCAAATTGCGAGACTGAAGATTCCATAGATTTAGTAAAAAATGTAAGAGAATTCCTCTTGCAAAATATACCGGTTAATAATGAGACACATATGGAATTTGAGAATCGTATTATGCAAACGTATACAATTCGTTATGTTGATAAAATATCCATAGGCTACATTAGTGGCTTTATATAAAAAAAAAATTGGTGAATTTTACAGATGTGAAACCTGCACAAATAACATTATTTGTCACGATAAAATACTCGAATGGCATGATATAATTTTTCAAAAGAACTTCTCTACCAGTGTGCCTTACCGTTTAAGATACTGTACACGAAATTTTATCAAAGGCTTGTATGGATCTTATTATATAATTATCTTAAATTTGTTGCCACAAATATGTTTAAAAAAAGGGTTTTTTGGTGTACTTTTAAGTATTCTAAAAAATGAAATAGATTTCAATCTCAAGCCATGCCATCACACTGAAGAAATAATAAACAAAATTTTATATAAATTTTTTATATTTGGTATTTTCCTTTGGGTAAATGGCATTAACAGAACTCTTCAGGGAAATGACTGAGACGCAAGTCCTAGGGACCCAATATGTACACAGGCGCAAGAAATTTTTAAAACAACGGCGGAATAACTTGTAATATTTACTTACTTAATAAATTCATTCTTAATTTTAGAACTTCTGTGTTTTTTGTTCATATGCGTCTTTATTACCATTTGCAACGTATACTATATTTTTAAATGCTCGCGCATGCATGCAAACGATATTTTAAAACGATGCTGTTTTCCTAAACTACATTAAGCTATACGTGAAGCCACGTATTCTGTATTACATTTCTCAAGAATCATTATTTCTTTATTGGCATAACCTTTTCGAATACGTTAATCGAAACTGTCAATGCGCTTTCTTTGCGCAACTTGTGGGCTCACTTTCTGAACAAAATTATAGACATGAGAAGAAAAGCTTGTACAGAAGAATGAATAGATTTACGTACGGAATTATGCATCCTGTCAAGTTTGAAATATATGACATTTGGCGGGCTAATCTGTTTAGTTATATTCGCAGACCACCAGATGGATAGGCACACAATCTTAACGTTAAGTGCCCCATCTATCCTAACTATATTATCTCTGGTATCAACAATTTTCGTGTGATTTTAAAATGATATAAAACGGGAGTACAGTGGCTCCAACCTTCCACATAAAACCATGGAACGGAATGTAAACGCAACTAACGTGTATCACTGGTCACATACAAGATGCTCCGTAATGTGGCGCTCTCTATAACACAAAAATAATGCTAGATATATACGCCGAGATGCGCAAGGTCGGTTAGACTAAAAGACTATATTACATTTAGGGGGCTGTGGTTTTCACAAAAGGTGAAAGTAGAGAAGAAGAATATGATGTTTATTCAATATAAACAATAAAAAATAACCTACAATCTTCATGAGAATCATAATAATGTAACTTAAAGAATTAATCAAAGTCGTAGTTATCTTCATCGGATTCCTCGAACTCAGATTCTTCCGGCGAAGATGGAGCACAAGCGTAGCATACCCTTCCTACGTCATTCCAACACTCAATACAGTGCACGAAGTAGCAGTTAGGGGTTTTACACTTCTCAAAATTTCCCGGTATGTTACTCTTTTTTCTCGGTTCCGGTTCTCCGCAAATGATGCATTTTCTTCGTGCCATTGGGAACATACTCAAGCACGAACAAGCTTTGGGAAAACGAATCTTTAAAACAGCACACAGATTGAGATCGTGTTCGAGGCGTTGCTGTCTCACCAACTTCTTCACTTTCTTTCGCATGTACCTAAAATACAGCGGTTAATATATGTAATTGTTTAGGAGGTCTAAAATGAATAACGGGAAAAAATAAATACCTGAAGAATCCTATTCGACGCTTCAAGGTTTCATTATATAGAAATAACACCCGTTTCTTTTCTCTTTTCCTATAAAAGTAGGCGCATATTACCCGTCTTAGGCGAAGGAGATATGCTTGAGTAAGTATGGCTAGCCACACGGCAAAATATGTTCCATAAATTTTATATAGATAATACTTGGATAACAATGTTGGTTGTGGTAAACAAGCGGCATTACTTTTTACTGTTCTAATACGTTTCTTCACGTTAAATCCTTTAACAATAGATCGGAGTAATGAAGCTATCAATCCGGTGCCTTTTACTTGTAACAATAGGTCGTGATGACCTGTTTGGTAATAATCTATGTGCGCATGTCTTCGTACCAAATCAAGGGCTTCGTAGAATAGTCTATCCAAAAGAACAAATGTTGTAGCAGTTATCATTTCCAATAGCAGCTTAAATGTTTTACCTACTATTTGTTCCTGTTCAATCTTTATGGGTTTCAAAGACCAAGGATCTACTAATTTAGCCCTCTCTACTTTCTTCAATGGGAGAAGACTATGCTTTTCTGCCTTATGCCTTCGGGAATCAATTCGCCGAAAGTATCTTGTAATATAAATATTATCAAATTCAATATCTCGTAAATACCTATCGTGATACTTTTGTGATTCAAAGATGATTCGTAAGAAGATAAACGCCAGTATACGTTTCACAATCATCAAAATACGTTCCAAAAAAGTTTTCTTCTTAACAACTGTATGCATCATTTCTTTAGCATTATCGGTGGTTTGTCTCAGAAACTCTATGGGTTTTGTTAAACCGATTTTGTATTGCAACTTAACGTCTTTAAAATTTTGCGCTAAAGTAGATCGTGAGCTTTTTAGGTACGCGTAACCTTCCCCGAATCCATGGTCGATATCTTTTGCGGGGTCGCATCTACTTTTCCCCCCTATCGCTTGCATTATATTGCACACGAAAGTCAATTTCATGGGCCAACAGAGTAACCAGGCTGCTACCCAAGTGACAGTTTCGTAACAACCGTCATAAGCTTTAGAAAACATACCTTTACATTTTAGAGTGGCTTTAGTAAATTGAGCTTCGCAACGCATTTCTATTTTCTTCATATAATTTTTTTCAAATTTTTCCGCTTCTATTTGTTCTCCCTTAGTCTTGTACTTCTCATCAATTTCTTTCGTGCGTTTTGTTTCCTTCGCGCTCAGGTCAAGGTAGTCATTTTGTTCCTTTAATTTCTTCATTTCTGTCTCGTCTTCTATCTCGCCTGCTATCGGAGCAGATACGTCTCTTATCGTACGTATAGTGTCTTTAATTTCATGGGCTTCAGTTTTTAATCCGAAGAGAGCTTGCTTAAACGGTTTAAACATCAATTCGAATCGTGTTCTTGTTAAGTTAAATGTTAAAGAAGTGGTGCAACCGAATACTCTTACAACTTCCTTCCCGTTCCCTGCTAAGTTTTCTATTGGTCCTGATATTATGTAAGCGAACACTAAAGCCTTTAGGACGCTCCTGCCAGATCTTCCGCCAAAATTTGGAATGGATAAGAGGGAAATGCATCGTATTTGTGATGAAAATGCTATGCCGAATCCAAGCATCGAACAGATTATTAATGTTACAAAATATGCTGCATTTTCTGTGAAGTTTAAATCCACTAGTATTAATTCGTAAAAACCTAGTCCTAGGAGGGTGCCATATAGAAATCCTGCAATACGTTTTAGGGCTTTGTGCTCGTTTTTGCCAGAGTAGAATAAACTGTGTATGCATTTGACATCATTTAGTTTCTTTTGCCACTTTACACAACCGCTGTCTAAAGCAAGTGATATCTTGTTCATTTTTAGACTTTAAATTGACGTTTGACTGTTACCAATGGTAACAGCAATAATTTTAACTATCTTTAGATTATAATTAGTAGTAATTTAGGGTAGTTATCAGGGGGGGTGCAGTAGTATACCTTTGGTGTAAACCAAGGGTTACTCGACCAATAGAGGGCTCTGAGTGTAAAATTCTAGAAGTCTGCATAGAGTGTTTTAAATTTATATTACAATTCCTTTAGTTGCTAGTAGTTCTTTTGGTTTTTACTTATTGTTTAATCACTATCGTTATTTTTATTATTATTGTGTATTTCGTCTCTAAATATTGACGTGTCCCGAATTATTATTTTGTTAACGCACGTCGATCTAAAAATGATTCATCGCCAGGTACCTGGAGCCGACTGTCCTTTTTAGTGTAATTATATTCCTAATGGCTATCTTTTTGTTGAGTAGGGTAGATTAATGTTAGAGCGAATTGTTTGCCTTCTGAGTCTTTACTCTATAAGTTGCTATTGTAGAAGTCAGTACGTGAATAAAATTATTGTTAAAGCTGGTTGGTGCGTTATTGTGTTGGAAAATTAAGTTGATTTAACAATTTTATGCGGCAGTAGTAATCCGAACAGTGTCTTTATGGTATTCCGTCTGGTAAGCAAAATGGTTAATTTCAATTATAAATGTAACTTTCAGGAATGCGTTAATCGAAATCGTCAATGCCTGTTTTTTGCGCAACTTTTTGAACAGAATTATAGTTAATAAATGAGATTTGGCGGGGTAACCTGTTTAGTTGGTTCGCAGACTACAGGGATAGGTACACAATTTTAACGTTAAGTGCCTCATCTGTCCTTACCATATTACCTCGGATTAGTAGTAATTCAGGGTAGTTATACACAAGGGTAATATCATTTTCATTAGATAGACGAATCGTACGTCAACTTCTCTTAGATCCAGATTCATTTTTATATTCCATAAAACATTTCAATTTTCTATACAATTATGATTACTGTTTCGTTAGCCTAATTTAGTCCAATATTTATTTAAATGTTGGAGTTGACGGGATGGCTTATCAATTTCGGTCGTGAGTACGGTGTACCAGAGTAATCATCATAATTCATCTCATTACTTCCGGTTACGGCGTTTTTCGCTTTCGGCTTCTTGTTCCGGCAAAATTTTTTCATTCCCTTTTCGACTTCACATACATTTAATTTACTAAATTATTCCTTATCTCTTGTGTTGTCGTTTAATTTTATTTAATAGAATTAACAAAATCCTGCAACAGCTATCAGATTAATTACCTACTTTGTTCTGTGCCGTTTTCCACAGAGCTTGTAAAATGATCTTTCCACGCCGAATGATATCAGATTAATTAAAAGGGATGCGGGTACCCACGCTTGACATTTGATACTCTTAAACAACTGGAGTAATAGGTGCTTATATTTGATTTTCTTTACATGTTAGTTACAAAGTGGTCATTACAAAGGATTCTAATAAAAACAAAAGTATAGCAAATTATTTAAACTACATAATCGTTTTTTAGGACTTGTCAGCTTTGCAATGGCAATTTCTTTTATAGAGTGTTCGTAGTTTTATACGCAAAGTATGCACTCGCAGCAGTATTAAACTAAATTTAAACTGTAAAATAGATATTATAAACTATCAGATCACATTGTGCGTTGCAAATGATTATTCCGACATCCGCAATTATCGACCAATATCTATACTATCGAATATATCAAAAGTTTTTGAAATAGTAATTTATATCCTGCTGTTGCGAGTCATCTCTCTATTGCTCAACATGGTTTTGTTTATAAAAGATCAACAAATTTGTAAAACTTGGTACAATGCCTGGCAGAGAATTTTATGTGTTATATAATGATTTTCATTCAGCGGGGAGGGTTATTATCTACATTTGGTATACCGCAAGGTTCCAATCTGGGTCCAATTGTTCTCTTATTTCACTTCACAGGATGACTGTCTAAAACTGCAGAAAAATTTAAGGCGGATTTAGTCTCGTGTGCAAAGTTTCGTGGTCGCAGAAGTACGTGAAACTAAATGTCGTGATTCGCTCTCTAGAGAGTGGACAAATGAGCGTTCTTGTACAGTTGTACACTGAGAGAAGTAATTTCTACAGGCTCACTAAATTCAAGTAATTCTCATTCTCATATATAAGCAAGAAAATATAGTTTTCGGAAAAATATTTTAATTTCTT
>JARFOC010000305.1:94987-144205 GCA_031763485.1 Osmoderma eremita | reverse complement strand
TCTAGAGCGGCAGATCTTTTGGATAAAATGGAGTGGAACATGTTGCTGGATTGTTCACAACTTTTAAATCCATTGAAGGAAGTAACTGAGCGACTGTCGGGACAAAACTATTCGACTATTTCAATGATAATTCTCTTAATTAAATGTATGGTACATGTTATAGAGCAACAATTACCAAGAACACCAGTTGGTATACTCCTGCAGTGCTGAGCAATTTGCACTACCATAGAAAAAAGAATATTTGTCATTAGCATTTAGTGTTACTTTCAAAGAAATTACCAAAGGTTATAATAAAACTGACATTTTACTGTTCTTAAAGTGAACGGACTTTACATAATTCTAATGCATAAGATAGAGAATGGAAAATAATGATTCCTTTCGATTCCTATTCCTTAATAGTTTAAAAGCCAGCTTCTTAACTAGTCTCCTCCAACAAGAGAAAAAATTTCGTTAAAAACCCAAGAAAAAACATCAGTAATCAGATTTATTTACATATATCTTCCAAAAGACGTTTGGTATCGCTTATTTACTATATTATATACTCAAATCAAACTACCAAATACACAGATGTAAGGACAATTCCCATTTACAGCGTATATACCTATCGAAACACAATAGACAATGGTGAATGAGTCAAAAAGACACGTGTTGTAACAGATGGACGTGACGTCATCCGAGGGGTTTATTCTAGAAGCGGCAGTTTCGTGGAGGGGAATCGGACAACCTCTAGGATTATGATTTACCCCTTAGCTATGCAGCGAGTGTTACTTGCGGAAATCGAGACGCCAACAATCTTAGATTAAATGATAATTTAACACAAGAAAATGTAGTTCGGTCAAATACAAAAAAAAATTATTTACTATTTCTAGATGATAAAAATGAATGAGAAGATCTTAAACGTACACTGAAAAATATTCGACTAATCCAGGAATTAAAATCGAAATTGGTGGAAATTTAATTAAGTATTTGTTATTGTTTGTATTAATACAAAACAGAACAAATCCAACCAAGTACTTATTCCGACAAAAGGAGATGCAATATGGTGTATAATTGATTTGAACACAAATTTTGAATAGATACTTCTCGATTAGAGATAAAAATTTATCAATGTAGTATTATAGGTGCATAAGTATCGTAAATAACATGATTAAAAGTGATTTTATATGTCTGAGGACAGGTTAAACTCCCCGTCCCCCCAAATAAAATTTTTACTACGTTGGTAATACATAAATCGATCATCTATCCTTCTCGTAGTACGCCAGTGGCGTCCCAAGCAGTTCGATGTATCAGAATAATCATGTATTTATTTTTCAAAGTTTTTAATACTGGCACAGCTGTAATGACAGATAAATAAACCGAATAAATAATAGGAATGTATTCCATGTAATAAAAACATATAAGAGGCAAACATATGGAAAGTACCCACATAATTGGAACAAATATGCAGAATAAATAATAAATATAGTATTAACAGAAAGGTAGTTCTATATTTAAATATTAAATTCACTCTATAAAATACCCACCATTGGATACTAAGCAAAAATTAACCCTTTTTTTGGCGTTATCAAATATTCGTTCTAGACCTTGTCTAATATTAAAAACATTCTCTGTCAAAACTGACAGTCGTCCACTAGATTTACCCTTACGATTCACAATTCTGTCTCTGTATCGAACAAAGACTTATAGGTCACGATGTCTGGATATTCTTCATTAAATTGTACCATACAGTAAATACGACCACTTGTCATTTTCACTTCTAATGCCACCGCGAAAATGTGCTTTTATAATAAAAGCGTCTGCACCAACAAACTCAATTATTTCAACTAACGATAGCTTGATGGTTTTAAAATAAACGCGGTATCATTCAGAATACCAAGGCAAAATACAAAAGCAACAGGTTAACGAATCGCATATGATAACAGGCATAAACAATATTCAGTTACATTTTAATAAGTACAGCAACGCTAAGAATGAAAAATACACTAAAACCTGTGATGCGAAATCTAACCTGTTCACAGACAAATGAAATCATTGTGCATGGAAGCGTTTTTATCTGCGTATATGTTTCTATGTATATAACTGAGGTTTGTTTGTATAGATATCCCTAGATGATTCAGTAAGTGACTGACTCAGATTCGTCATTGCTAGGGCACGTTGATGCAAGCTAATAATATGATGCTCCTATTAGTCACGGGAATAGATTTAAGGCAATACAAATAGTTTATGTAGATTAGATTCCGTACTAATAGGCACGCGTTTCAATCTAAGCTAGTTTTGATAGGTTAAATATGTACTTTAACTGCATTATTGTCACAAATATCTCAAGTCTAGCACTTTCTTTTTTATTTTGTGGATTCTACTGAGGACGGCAAAAGGATTGGAAATACGTATCAAGAATCCTTCACTCATCGAGGTGGTCTATGTTAGTTCTACTAAAACTTTTATTAATCAATAATAAACGACCTTGTAAGAGTAACTGAAAAAAATGTAAAACTATCTGCAGGTTCTGGAAATCTCAACGCCACGGCGTTTCAATAGTATATCGTAAACAAAGTATAGATTGTATTAAAATGGTTCATATCGATACATACCACACGTTGTTATAGTCCCGATCACGCAGAGATTACGTAAAACACATTGCACAACACTCACAGTATTAGTTAATAGAACATTTTTCACTCGATATTGCATCAGAGGCTTTACCGACGCCATTATTGCATCATTTTTACACTAAATGACGCAATAGCAACTATATCAATACCTAAGACGTGAAGTTCGTTGGTTATGTGTTTATAATTCAAGTAAATTGAAGGAACTGTCTAATTTAATTTTATGTAAATTTATTAAATAAATATAATAGCGGGAAGATATGTATAAAGGTTTCGTTTGTCCTAACATTAAATTTATATAGCTAACCTCTTTTTTTGCCATTGTAAGCAATCTTAGATTTAAATTTAACTTTAACTTTAAGTTGTCAACATTTATTTAAGCAACCAATAATTTATTGGTATTATAAGCATAATCATAACAATAATAATAAAGCTATAAATAAAGCAGACATTCTAAATGCAACAACAATTTTTAATAGGAATTTTAAATACCACAGTCAATCACTTAAGTATAAATACACTTATTTAATATGTACACTCTTGCGTATAAGTGAAAACGGAAATTGTATCTAATTCTACACACAAAGAATAAATTCCGACCTCTACTTGCCTATTGTGTGAGTGTATTGTATTATTGTGAATTTGGCTTACTCATAACCAGTCAATCCATCAGGGGGTGATTCATAAATACAATAAGGGGATCAGCGCCCATTACCATGTATCCCCTAGAATAACTGCACATAATATATACATATGCAGACGTGCACAAAAGCACGACATTTCATGTCGTGTTTGATGGTCGATCAATACATACACCTTGTTCTCGTGATTCTATTATAATCCAGAAAAGATTCTACTGCAGAACGTATAACACAAAAATTTGTTGGTAAATATGTGACTTTGGTAAATACTGCTTCTCGATGTTCCATTATTTTGTCAGTATCTTTTTATTCTTGACCTGTAGGTCAACAGCAAGTGTAGCAGTTTTATTAAGATATATAAGTGTGTGTACAAATTATATACGCTGATTGAAAAGACGATCACGGTGGAGTTTTATAATATGCAAATACGTATATACGGAAAGATCAAAAAGTAGGGAATAGTTAGCAGTACATTTTTTTTTAATCCCTGTAATCAAATAATTTTATTTGGCTGCCTGGAATTTTAACGCCTTGTGATTTTTTGAGGTTACTTGTATAATAATTAAAGTGGGAATGTGCTGCTAACTACTATCTCCCCGCATACGTTAAAAAGTAAGTCTTATTTTTAAAGGTGAATGTTTCAAAGTAGAAATATAATTTCTTATAAGAGGTATTATTGCAAAGAGCTTTTATATTTGTGCTACTCCTTAATTTTATGAAGTGAACTGTCAAATTTGACATTTAGCATGTTGGTCATGAATTATCTTTAAAACGTAGCTGCAATTATGTAGTTATCTACCTAACAATAGTGCTATTTAATTTACATTACGATTAGTCAAGTCTATTCATATTGCAAATATTAGGGAAACATAACAGGATATTTATTTATTCTTGCATCCAGATATTTATTTTATGCCAATTAATTTATTGTATCGTAGTTTGTACGGAGAGAGCAAAAATGATTGTGTTGTCTGAAGTTTGCAGTAACATTGTCTTCCATTGTCTTACCTGTTATATATATATTTATTTGTCGTTTTCTTATTCATTTACTGCAACTTCAGACATGACAATCATTTTTGCTCTCTCGGTTCTGTATGATTTTAGTTTTGAATATCCCGCTCTGCTAATTTTTCCTCATGCACGTAAATTAAGGGGTGAATGGTTTTTGAAAATTTTATTTTTAAAATAGCCAAATGGATAAAAGTCTAAAGGATTTTAAGTCGGACCATCATTATAGCCAAGGACTTCTACTAAAAATTCCGCATTCAATTCAACCATTTAAAATCACTCTGTATTTGCATTTTAATAATAAATCTTGTCCATAAAGCTTGTCCTTTTCACGTCAGTCTGATAGCTGGGATACTAATATGTTCATTATTATTAATTTAACTGCAATAATATTTATTATCGGCGATAATTATTAGATACATACGTCTTTGACCTTCCTTTGTTCATCACGGCGTTTTCTATAGTAATAATTGCTTATCTAGGTGTTGTTCCCATCGCTTTTATCTAGTTTTTGGGAAATATGTTGTAAGCCAGTGTCGTTATCAGTTTGGGTATATTAAATTGGTGACGATGAATGAACAAGCTATACATTCAACACTTAGTTCATGTATTATAAAAAAGGATATGTTGCAACCGAATTGTGCATGTAAAGGAAATGATGTAATTGATAACATGAAATAATCGTTTTATCTGTGGCAAATCAGGGAATTTATATTTATGAACTGATTCGTGTTTTCTTAGAAGGTATGCATCTTAGAACATTTTTTTTTAATAGGTTAGATATTTTAAACAAGCAAGTTACTTCAACAGGCAATTAAATTTACGTTATTGAACTTCATTTAGGTATTTATGGAATAAATAAGAAAAAAGAGAATCATATTTACGTATTTAAAATTTATTTTCCAATACAGATTAAAATCATATCTATATACTCATCCTTATCATTTATTTACAATAATAAAATTACAATAGGGTCGCTCTTAAAACAGAACGATCACATCTGGGGATTTTCTATGTACATTTCCACTATTACAAAAAGAAAATAAAAAAAATAGGGAGGCAGACTGCATATTTAAACCAAACCACCCTCGGCGGGCATCGGTCTTCTTCGTTTATCGTCGTTCGATTTTATTCCTTTGCGTTCAGCTTTCGTACGACGAAACGTATTGTAATATAATAATAGGCGACAACAGACTGGGCGAACCCCAAACTACCTGGAAATGTTACCGAGACGCTTGTAATCTGGTTTCTTCGGAATGTTAAGCGCTTCTCTCTCTACTTTACGTATGTATTTATGTATATTTGTATTTATATTATGTATGTATATAGAAGTTTTTGTGTATCGCCCGGAGAAGGATGGTTGAAGTATTTTTAAACATAACGCGTAAATTTAAGTATGCAGTCCGCCCTGAACAATGTCACGTTTAATAACATTTAAAATACACGTTCATTCACACAGCGCGCGCTTGTTTCGAAAAAACAATATTACTTATATAATTAATTACAATATTATAATTATTGTTATAAAAATATAATTAGTTAACATTTTTCTCACTATCACATGATTCTTCAAAAATGGTACATATAGATGTCTATATATATATACCGAAAATAAAGTAAGTCTTGCTTTAATCTATTTTTAAATATAATTGAAAGATCAACATGGGTGCCGCCTCCTTCCATAATAATGTGTCAAACGTTCACATTTGTTTTAAATAAGTTGGGGAGATGTAAAAGATTTTAAAATTTAATAAATTATCACAACACAAATTGATTATCTTCTTGAGTAGAGAAAAAAGAATGAATGCCCGTTGTTGTATTTCTGTTATAGTTCTTAAAACTCCTCTCGCTTAATAGACGCACCGTTTAATAGACCAAAGAATTTAAAATACAAAAATAATTAGGTCATCGTTGTATTTTATTTTTTGTTTGATTTAGAATAATCAGAGATCACGCACTATTTATTATCTTTAAGAACAATTTTTCTTCGTAATTATTAAACTAGCTGGCAATGATGATTTTGTGTCTTCTTCTGTTTTCTTTGTTGAAAATAATAATAAAAAAGGTGTTTGAAAATTAAAAAAAAATCAAAGAATGAAAACACTAAATTAACAGTTATACAGTCATAGCGATGAACGGTCTTTGCTGTAATGCGTCGCCTGTATCCTTCGCTTGAGCCGAACACAGATCAGGCGTAGAGACTGATCTGCTCAATTTGTTACCCTCGCTCCCCATACCGAAACTGAAAATCGACACTAGAGAAGTGATGCGGTCAATCTCCATAGCCGATCCGTTTCCGGAGGAGTTCGTAGTAAATTCCTGCGAATTTCTTTCGCTCTCCTCCAGTTCCTTAGCGACGTTATCCGATAGTATCGTGGCATCATCTAAGAAGACCGAATCGTCCCCTTCTTCAGGCGCACACCGCACTCGCTTCGGCAGGATGGATTGTACCGCTTCTTCAGTTTCCCAATCCGTAACGGCTCGTCGTCTTTTCAAGCACGGAGACGTCGATCGTTCACGTAGAACACTCGAGGAAGGTAAGGATGACGAAGATACAGTTGAAGGCGACGTGGTTTTATCTAAATCCAAATACGTCACTTCACTACCGCCACCGTTATTGTTATTAAAGGTCGAAGAAGGTGCTTGATTCTCCTTATCTTGGTTCTCGTTGCATTTAACGCAAGGAGTAGCCGCCGCGGTTAACGAAGGTTGTAAAAATTCCAAGTTCGAAGCCTCGCCGACGTCTTCGGCGAGCGGTGCCGAGTCGATCCCCGCCTCTTCGGCAGTGAGCCCGACCAAATCTTCCCTTGACGCGCTCCGAGAAGGCATTGGCGTGGGCGTTTGGTAGTGGACCATATTGTACGCCTCCTCCATCAAGATGTAGCGCGCCTTCTGCAAGACGGTCGCCACCAGCAGGTTTTTGTGCAAGCTAACGCCGCCGCGATTCGCTCTCGATTGCGCTATCTTCGTTAAGGAGATACCGATTAAACGTTGCGCCTCACTGGCCATCGCGAGATATAATGCGCAGTTCTGAATTAGTTGAAACTTAACGAGCGGATATTATTCACTAAAATAACGAGAACGTGTCGTCGTCACCACGCCACAGGTGTATGAGTCACTGGCACACGCAGCAAATTTTCCAACACAACAGATACAAAAAAAAAACGCGCGTCGAATTATAAATAAATTTCAACACTGTCCGATTCCTACGACACTTTCTACTGGAATGCACGAATGGCGTTTCGTACCGGTACTTATAGCTTCGCGACGTGACGTCACAACCTACTTTCAACGTGTTGCCGGCCAATCAGAAGGCGGCCTTGCCGAAACAGTCCGAACGGTCGCGTCGGCGATACGATCCCCCGCAATAAGGTTCACAATGACGGATTTTCCGCCTTAATAGTGATCCCTAATAGCAATTACAGTAACGCTTATTAATAGCGGAAGTTGATGTCACAAAAAATACGCCTTGCGTACGCAAGCATCGGAGATTTCTTTGTTTGATAGAACTGTTACGTTTTATGGATTGTATCTGTGTATATGTAGTATGCATGCGCTTGTATATATCTCGGGGAAAAATATGCCAGGAATTAGAAACTGAATCACGTTTATTATTTAGGCATCGTTTCAACTAATAGTAGTATATCGTTAGGATAATCGTGAAAATCACAGTGGGTGATTATTTTGGAATTTCATTGCCTTTTAAAATACCTCTTACAATCTACAATCGTCGCGGATTGCAATCATTTCTAATATTTCACAACATATTGTACTACACGTAATAATACGGTAATATAATTCATTTATTGTAAACTTACACATGTTAACGCTAAATCCGAACGATATCATGTAGATAAGCATTTATGCGTAATATATGTGATTTATTTACGAAGTAACAGATAACGTTGTGATAAAGAAGTGTGTATGTGATATTGAAACTTATTACAAATACCACATATCTGTTTATCAAGAGTTTAATACGTTAGGAAAGTGAATTTAACGGAATATTTTAGCTGTTTGCTTAATAAATTAGATTCTCAGTAACAATTATATTTCATTAACGCCTGTACATAGTGTTGAAGAAAACAAAATTTCTTCAATCCATGGAGATCGGTTAATAAAAAGTGTTTTAAATGAACAAAATTTCACATTCGAATATTGGTTTCGTGATTTTTATACAGCTCGCAACGATTTTGTATATATCATTAGATTTACTCACTATTTAAAGCTGTATTCTAGATCTTGTTAAGAAGCTACTTAAATATTTGGTCCCAAATGATTTAAAACAAACTTATTTTGCCCGATTTAAAAAGAACGACTATAGAAACGAGACAGTTCTTTACCGGTATTAATTTACAACATTAATTTGATACAAATTTTTCTAATACATACATACATTACATCGAGATTAAAAATAAATTTAAATATAATAGAAAAGAAATTGAATTGTTTTATTAATAAATAATAATACAAAAGTGAAACATTTTATTTTAAAAAATAATGTTAAACTGGCAGTAACGAGATTCAGTGCATTACGTCTACTTAGAGCATTGCTTATTTACCTTAAAATCCACATTCAAGTCAATATAATCAGAATATAAAAAATTAAGCAAAAACATTCTTTTGTAAAAATAAAAATATAAATTCCCTTGCCACCTTGATGAGTGAAGAACTCCAGATACGTATTTCGGCAATTAAGTTGCCATCTTCGTATCATTATTTTATTCTTTTGTAAACCAAGCACAGGGAAAGCAGTCTCAAAAGTGCATACTAATCATAAACATTCAATACAGTCTAATGTTTTAACTTAATACATCGTAAGATCACAATTTTGGAAGGCATTTAATCATAAATCCAATAACTAAGCTACACTTCTTAAAAGAAAAAAAGCATTAAAATATCGATTATTAATACTTTTGATCGCCGTTCTTTGGTGAAATAATAAAATAAAAGCTACCACATTCTCTATTTTTCAAACGTAATCATTTACTGATTTATAATTCGCTATGTACGATCGAATGGTGATTTTTCTCTTGCGGATATGCCCAAAAAGACGAGGGAAAACGTTTGGAATCTCTTTCACGTTTCACAAAAGCCGAATATGAAGAAATACAATTACCGACAAAATGATTCGACTTCCCCAGAATGGCTAAATCAACATGAGGACTATCACCATTATATTTGAAAACCTCAACTTTCATCCTCTTTAGACCCTCTGTCAATTCGTCAATCATATGATTACTGTCCGATGCGACAAATGCAGATTTAATAACTTTGTTTTTATCACTATGATTATTGTAATTCTTAATTATACGTTTCAATTGTCGTACGATGATCTCTTTACTCGGTAAACACATTTCGGCTGTGGCTTTCCCTTTCTCGTTTTGGTATCCCAAACATTGCGGAGCGGCGAAGAGATTCGGACTTGTCGGTATATGTTTGCATGCACGTACCCAATCAATGCCATTCCGTAAGTGTAAGCCAATAAAAGCACCTTTCGGAAGTACAGTTTTAATGAAACTATCAGCTTCTTTATTTATTCCATCTGACCATCGTAGATATTTATGTAAATCGCGATTTTCTAACTGCACGGGAAAACTGGCGGGTGCACCTAATAAAAAGAAATAAATACGTCTGAAAAACAAGTAGTTTTATCAAGTAATTTACCGGTAAAAGCGAGAATTGGCCATTTTTCGCCAGGATATTTTTTATTCCACTTCACAGCCATGTCGTGATGATACACATCGTAATGTAACGGCCCGTAAAACTCGGATCCTATAAAATCTATGTTAAACGTATCCCAAAATGGACCGAATGGATTCCCATCCTTTGCGTTACAAGTATTTCCAGCACCTTAAAATTCGTACTGTCAAGTATTTTACGAAATGAAAATATATAGAAAAAAAAAATATTTCTTACCTCTAGTCACGTAACAAAATGATATACGCTTTTCAGGTGGCCACAAAACTGGTGCGACCTTTTCCATAAACGTCTCCATCGTCATAACTCTGTGGTATTCTCTCAGTTTCTCTACTTCAAAATATACATCGAATGGTACCTGCATCGATCTCGATTCACCATATCTATATTCCACCCAAGGTGGGAGGACTAGGGTACGATTTAAGCCGTGTGCAAAGCCAAGAGCCCCCAGAAAATGATCGGCTTGATTCCCAAATCGGCCTTAAAACATTGCGATTGCCATATACTCGAAATTCCTTTAAACTTGATAAATCTTACCCATGCACGGGCAGTAGAGTATATAACCCAACGGATCGACATCTAAGCTTTCACAAAATGATATGATCAATAAGAAAAAAGCTAAAATCATTTCGTTTATTGAGTGAATTCAATAATAACCATGATTTTTACTTAACCTAAATAAATAATTTGAAGTTTTTTAGTTCTACAAAAGTAAACAAACAAAACAAAAATAACTAAATGTATTAAATGTCACTAAAATTTCAAGAATTACATAAGGAAAGTTACTAACTTGACGTTTTGTTTTGACATATTTAATAAATCCAAAGTCAAAATGAGCAGCCGATTTATTTTAGGTCTGCAAACTAATAAAATATTACGAACAAGATGCGTTTACAAAAATCTACCATCTGCTAAATGCATGTCTGACTGGGTTCCCAAAGAAAAAATCACGCATACAGGCCAGGTAATATCCCTTAAAAATCACAACTTTCTGGTTATTTGAAACCAATGAATTTCCAGCAATGGGAATCCGACGACTACAGATTAGCAAGGTTCATCGATAGGCCCAAACATGTTAATCCAAGTTTTGCCATCAACTTAATAGCAGAAGTGCCACCAAAAATTTGCAAAGAACGTGTTGTGTGGTGTGATGGTGGTAGTGGACCAACTGGTCATCCTAAAGTTTATATCAATTTGGTAAATGTTTATAAACAACATTCAAGCTGTGTTCCTATAAGATTTATGTCATTTGTCTTCTAGGATAAACCAGGCGATCATATTTGCGGATACTGTGGATTGAGATTTGTTTTAGACCAGAGCGGACATCATTAGCTCGTTATAAATTGTAAATTGCTTTAAATTAAAATGTTGATATAGTATGATCATTGTATATTTATGTTTAATATATTTAAAAAGGAAATAAAATAGGAATATTAAATAAATAAAAAATTAAGATTAAATACTATCGAGTAACAAATGAAATGAACATTTATTGTTTTTTAAATACATTTTAGACGGGATTTTATAGAAAGGGAACTAAATTACTTTTATTTCTGCTATAGGATTTGGAAGTAAATATTTTAAATTTACCGCGCAGAAGGGTAAAGGTACAAGTGAAATTAGAAACACAAATATTACTATTCTAAATATATTGCACACGCATTGTAAATGCAATAATCAAATAATATATACGTATGTATTTTTCGAATAAATGCATATAAGAAATAGAAATCCTTTCATTCCCATCACAATCAATAATTACAAATATTTTGTTTACTGTTGGCTTGTTCTATAGGGGCTTTTATTTATATACATACATATATACTCCAAAGCGTGATTTCAAACTGATTATTGCTGATTATGCAAAGTTTTATAAAAAGTTGGACACATGGATTTTAAATTATCGTAGAGAGAGACATTTCATATTAACTATTGGCAGCAACGTTGGATTACAGCGCATGATCGCAAATATAAGAACGCAAACTCGTTTTGTCGATCTCATTTCCGTTGGGTAGCGTCGGCGTTTTGACGTGTGTTGGTAAGCGAAGTGATTTTTTTTTTTTGCTTTAAATCTGCGTGTATCCTATTTATTATAAATCAATCCATAATATGTTTTGTATCATCTGTTTGAAAAAATACCTTTTTTATAATTTGTCGCTATTAGTTCTAGGCTGCTTCTTTTATTAACGCGTTAAAATCGATGAGCGTCACTTGAGTGTTTTGTATTTGTTTTGTCGTAGCGAGGTACAAATAGAAAAGCTATTTTGGAAAATATGGCAGACGCAGACGATCTTCTCGATTACGAAGATGAAGAGCAAACCGAACAGACTACGAACGAGACGAACGGCACGGTCGATCAGAAAAAGAGCGTGAAGGGTACTTACGTATCCATTCATAGTTCCGGTTTTCGCGATTTCCTACTCAAGCCGGAGATATTGAGAGCCATCGTTGATTGCGGTTTCGAACATCCGTCTGAGGGTAGGACGAACGCTTTTAGAATACTAGTTTGATCGATTTCATTATAATTTCTTTTTGTTACAGTTCAGCACGAATGTATACCGCAGGCAGTATTAGGCATGGATATTCTATGCCAGGCGAAGTCCGGTATGGGAAAGACTGCCGTTTTCGTCTTGGCGACGTTGCAACAGTTAGAGCCGACTGAGAATGTCGTATACGTCTTAGTTATGTGTCACACGAGGGAATTGGCTTTTCAAATCAGCAAGGAATATGAGAGATTCAGCAAGTACATGCCAAACATTAAAGTGGGGGTGTTTTTCGGGGGGTTACCGATACAGAAGGACGAGGAGGTGTTGAAGAATAACTGTCCGCACATTGTGGTGGGAACGCCTGGCAGAATTTTAGCCTTGGTTCGATCGAAGAAACTCAATCTCAAACACCTGAAACATTTTATACTTGACGAGTGTGATAAGATGTTGGAATTATTAGGTGAGTTTTTATTATTATTTTTTGTATTATAATTGACAGACTATTTTTATTGTGTGAAATATTGGTTGAATTTAAGTATTCTGTGAAAATTTCAAATATTTTCTTTAAATATGTGATATAATAAAGTAAGATGTATGTAAGAAGGCGTTTGGCCCAATAGAGGGCGCGCATAGTCCCACTCACTGATGTAATGTTTTAAACCAGAGTTTATAAGAATCATAATTTTTTTTCAATTCAAAAGTGCATTTTCATAAAAACAATCTTCATTTATTTTACACATTGATACTTCATATAAGTATCCTATTTTATTCTTTATGAAAAAGTAGTGTTAAAGTATTGCGCAATAGTTTGAAATAGGTAAAAAAAGATATAATATTTGATTTTATGTACATGTTAACAATCCTTCCGCGAATGTGTCGAAATTTGTAAACCATCTATAATTAATGCTTAATCTCTGGTACAACGGTTTTTTCCCACTATTTTGATCTTTGCTTTCGTTTCTTCCTAAAAACGTTTGCCTCATCATATTAAATATTTTGCCAGTATTCCCTATTCTTTTGTTTATCTCCTTGTCTATTTTCCCATTTTTCTAAACAATTGTTCTACGGCATTTATATCTCTACTTGTTCCAATGTTTCGTCATGTAGCCTTACATCATGTTCTTTGACTTCTTTATAAATTATCGATTTCGTTTTCTCTTTGTCTTTTTATGTTGATTTTTGTTAGTGCTATATCTGCCACTTCTAGGTTATTTACTGATTGTTCTTTGTTTGCACTACAAGAACCATGTCATTTGCGAACATTAATTCTATTTGTTGCGTTTCTAGTATCCCAATTTTAAGGTTCTCGTGGGTTTCTTTACTTCCTTCATGGCCCCGTCCAATACCATTGAAAATAATAGTGGGCTCGACACATTTCTTTGTATTTATTCATATTTTTGTATTCTATAAAGAAATAAATCTTTGGGTAAATACAAGAAGTGACTAAGTAATTCTTTAACTTTTTGAGTCATCTATTTTTTAGATTTTAATAAATTGTATAAATTTGACGGACGAGATGCTTTCCCGAGATTCCAAACTAGGTTTTTAAAAATAGCCAATTTGTGTATCATTCACTGGAATCTTCAGAATTTGTGCAAGGCATAGATAAGCACACGTACTTGACATTACTTATTTCGTGAATTAAAGATATAATTAGTAATCACTACTGTTGCTCACTAGCGCCAACGGAGAGTGGCGTAGGTTCGATACAACTGTGAGTCTCAACGAGATTTGTTATGTATGCTGCCGTAGATACTATTTCCCAGTTCTACGTTTGTTTGTTGTCTAGATCGCGAAAAATGCCGGAGCTAAATTAGGCTTGCGTAAAAGGAATTCATTATTTTATATGGCTGTTGGGGCAAATTGAGCAACTCTAGTAATTACTCTGTTGCAAGTGATGAATATGATATCGCTGATTGTTCGACATAAAAAAATACATAATTAGATTAATAGTATTTTAAATAATTAAAAAGAAAAAAAGTATTGGAAAAATTAAATTGTCCAGAGACGGCAAATTTAATTAGAAAGGATATTGGTTTCTACCAATACTCAAAATTCTAAATGTGGTTACGTCGAGGGTTTAAATAGTTTTTTTTTACATATCCAACCTCGATTTACGTTTAACATGATGACCAAGATAGGTAGGGACACCTGATTTAATCCTGTGAAGATAAATCGGCCTATACTGATGCTCTATCAATAGATTTCATTCATACTCTCTAATTGCAATTCTCAATATCGTTACAATTTTGTTTTTGCAGATATGAGACGTGACGTACAAGAAATTTACCGAAATACCCCACACGGAAAGCAAGTAATGATGTTCAGCGCCACCTTGAGCAAAGATATCCGACCCGTTTGCAAGAAGTTCATGCAAGATGTAATTGCCACTTACTATACTACAATTTCTACCAACGCCTGCATGTATAAACGAATCGCTGTCACTTGAAACTTGAAAAAAAAAAGAACGTAGTAGTTTTTGCGCCTGGGGTTCCCCTTAAATTATCGAAAAGAATACTTTATCGATTTGAACTCGCCTTTACCATTACGCATTTGAACCGTCCTAAGATCCGTCACCTCTCTCATTCTTACCGATCGAATAAATCCTCCCGTAAAACAAAATCACCTCGTGTTAAATTAAATAAATAGATTCGTAAAAGATGATTTGCTCGCGCGACTTAGAGCTCTGTAGCCCCACGAGTAGGTTCTGCGGGTGGGCCGGGCTAAGAAGATCGGATGAAGAGGATTAGAAGAAACTGTTGCGTATTGGGTGTTCGGTGATTTTATTTCTGTCCATTATCTGTCTCGGCTGTGCTACAGTGCTTCAAAATTACAAAAGCAATCAATCGTTTTGGAATAATAAAATCCACTTCGTTCGGAATGTTAGGGAGAAAGTTTATTGTGCACCGACCGGCTTGGGAGTTTTTAAATCTCATTTTATGGGACCACTTTTTGGAATAATTTCACGCTCTGTGTGCGAGCTGTTGATTGATCGAAAAAGATACCGGATATGGATGATGGTATGTTTCTTGTTTACGGAGACAGACGATGTGCGGCGTTGGGATCACTCACTTATTACGGACTAAACTACTGTATGTACGATGGATGACAGCTATGGCCCTTCGTAACTACAGTTTTATTTTTATACATCGATTATATAAATGAGGTGATTCAAATTAATGCAGACTACTAGATTTGCTTGCTTTAAATCAAGATACTTCATTTATGTAATCGTAACCTAAAAAATTGATTCTTTTCTTTCACTGGAATACGTCAAAATTGAAATCGAGGTGAAAGAATTGGATATTTTAAACTTTTGCTCTGTCTACAGCCCATGGAAGTTTACGTTGATGACGAGGCCAAGTTAACATTGCACGGTTTACAGCAACATTATGTAAAATTAAAGGAGAATGAGAAAAACAAAAAATTATTTGAATTACTTGATGTATTAGAGTTCAACCAGGTAGGTTTTCTATATTTATTTCTTACGTGTTGGGATTATATTGACAACTTATACAATGCCGGTTAAAAATTATTCCACTTGTGACATTTTTTGCAGTCCTTAATTGATATCTAATATTTAAGGGCGTTCAGAAATATCCCTCAACTATTGGTTGTTACCCATTACTTAAAAGTCGCATATGTCCGCCATACCTATATTCTAAATCAATTTAAAATTTTAAGTGCACGCATTCAACGTACATATTTTATTATAAACGATTTCTACTTTACATCACGTGATTTTAAGTGAAAATCCCTTTCATTTTAAACTCCGTTCATCTTAAGAAAACAGTAGTGGGGCTGTGATCTGCGGACGTAACACACAGGAGCAATATGAATACATTAAGAAATCGCGGCAAATTCGAATTTATTTAAATAGGAACAGTTGATTAAAATAATAGTGTAAAGGGGAAAAACACTGCGAACGATTTTGTTGTCTTGAAACATCTTAATATATTGTTTTTGTGTATTCACTATTGTCATGGTTATATCAAAACGCCAACGACACCAGGACTTCTCTGTCTTTCGCACTGCCGGATGGGGTGATTTGTATGGTGGCTACCCCTTCTAGCAGCGGTTTGTTACAGTCAAGTTTACAATTGGCCCCACGTTGGGCGCCAATTGTAAAGAGGAAAGACACTACGAACGACTTTGGGACGATTTTATTGTCTTGAGATGTGTTCATATATTGTTTTTGTGTATTCACTATTGTCATGGTAATGTCAAAACGCCAACGACACGAGGACTTCTCTGTCTTTCGCACTGCCGGATGGGGAATTTGTATGGTGGCTACCCCTTCTAGTGGCGGTTTGTTACAGTCAAGTTTACAATTAGCCCCGCGTTGGGCGCCAATTGTAAAGGGGAAAGACACTGCGAACGACTTTGAACGATTTTATTGTATTGGAACGTGTTAATATATTGTTTTTGTGTATTCACTATTGTCATGGTAATGTCAAAACGCCAACGACACGACGGTTTCTCTGTCTTTCGCATCGCTGGGTGGAATGATGTGTATGGTGGCTACCCCCTATAGTGGTGGTGTGATACAATAGATAACTTTAATTTACTGAAAATCATAAACTATAATGTATAACCTTATCGGTTAGACTATTATGCGCAGATTTAAAAACTACGTGTTCTTTTCTATAGCTATATAATGTGTGCAATCTTTAACACAGTCATGTGTGATCCAGTAAGATATCACCTTACGGAGAAATACAAAGAAACTCTGGTGCACGAAACTTCAATAGTTTATTTATAATAAGTGTTATAATTATAGGTATGCTTTTGTGAAGTTGAAATCGTTATCGTGTGCGTAAATCTATCGCGGATTTCAGCCAATAGTAAGACGAAATATTTTCTCCTATCTTTTCCAAGGCTGTTTTCTTAAAATGAATGGACTCTACAGTCCATTAATTCTACAATTAATCGATACTCGTAACCATAAACGAGAAAAAATTAGGATTTACGCGATTTTTTAAGAAGGTAGTCGATTTGTCAATAGTCATTTCCCCCTGTCTTATAATTTTTGATCGGCGCTGTATACACACTATTTTTAAAATGATGACAAATTAACACGTATTGATTTCTATGATACTGAACTCTCTCACTGATTCTAAACATCCGCCCGTACACACGAATCTGTAGTGAGGCAAACGTTGAATAACGTCTCGAAATTCTACAGGTCGTCATATTCGTAAAATCGGTACAACGATGCGTTGCTTTGGCGCAACTGCTCACGGAACAAAACTTCCCGGCAATCGGAATTCATAGGGGCATGAATCAGGAAGAAAGGCTATCGCGGTATCAGCAATTTAAAGATTTTCAAAAGGTACCCGGAACCCCCGCTACTTTCATTTTAACTAACCTAAAACTGATTTTTTCGTAGAGGATTTTGGTGGCGACGAATTTATTTGGCAGGGGTATGGATATCGAGAGGGTGAACATCGTCTTCAATTATGACATGCCGGAAGATTCAGACACTTACCTCCACAGAGTAGCGCGCGCCGGTAGATTTGGTACTAAAGGTCTCGCCATCACGTTCGTGTCGGAAGAGAGCGATGCCAAAATTCTAAATGAGGTGCAAGACAGATTTGATGTGAACATCACTGAATTACCAGACGAAATTGATTTAAGCTCTTACAGTAAGTTCTCGTTAAAAGGAAGATTTTATTAAGCGGTAAAAACATTTTTTTTCTTCGTTTCAGTCGAAGGCAGATAAAGAAAAATATTGTTCGAGAAGAAATTTTATGATTCCATAAGTGTTAATTTGTCGATTAGTTATATTTTTAATATTGTGACTTGTAACTATAAGGCTTAGATTTAATGATATATGTTTATTTGGATATACGTTTCCTTGAAAAAAAAAGATGATATAGAAATACGTTTTGTATTTTTTTAAATCTCCTACTATGTAGGAATAAACCTGAATGAACTACGAAAACTTGTGCATTTTTTTAATTAGTATTCTAATTTCTATGTTTTAAAAATGAAATCGTGCATGTAAATATATTTTAATAAATACATGACTTAAATTTAATTTTCGTATTTTCATTTTAATAATGACTGCTTTAAATATGAAGTAAAATCAAATATTAAGAGAACATTATGTCCTAGCAAATGTTCAGATGGCTCAGTTCTCATCGTAAACGTGTTCCTTTAATAATATCAACTGAACGAAATGTTAACATCGGCGTTTACTGAGCAATGTGATGCTTGCCCGGATAAATTCTGAGATGGTTATACGTTTGTTACAATAGCAGACGCCATTACTTATCTATCACACTTTGAGGTTAAAATAGTGAAGAAAGTGTGGTTAGGATATCGCATTGGCATTTCTAAATTCCCCATAAAACAATTTTCGCTCACCATTAGATAACGTTTTTCACTCAGGGAACTTAACAAGCTGATCTGTTGCGCCCCTGAACGGGCTGATAGGGTCTGAAAAAAGTGATAACAAGAAAATGCGTTTTTATTCAAGCAAAAGTGAAAATGAAAGTGTAAAGAGAAAGAAATTGGTGGGTTTAAAAGAATCAATCTATATATATAATTTAAATTCCATAAAGAATCGTTATTAATATATTTATTATACTTAACAAATTTTAAAAACCACCGCATAATATCTATTATAATATTATAATCAAATATAATTACATTTAAATGCGAGGTATAAAACGTTCTCTAATTTACCAACCGAAACATTTTACAATGGGCGCATTCAGGCGACGCAACAGTTTACTGTCATCAGAAACGCTATCCTTTTAAGATCAGCTGAACGATAACATTCCCACAGCAAAGTTCAAATTTGCCGAAATTATTTTTAGTAACTTCAACATTAAGATATCAAAATACCTATTAATGTAATACAAAGTGGTAGGTAATTTCATGCTATAATGTTGAAGTTACTAAAAATAATAGCGGCAAATTTGAATTTTGGGTGGGTTCACACCGCACTTTACTGAACGATGCGATGTTTACCGGAATAAATTCCGAGATGGTTATAAATGTGTTAACTTGTTTAATTAATTGATAACATGTTTTTGCAAGAGTAGAATATGTGCTATTATTTATTTGCCACATTTTTAAGTTACAATAGTAAAAAGAATGGGATTAGAATGTTGAGTTTTCCAAAATTATGCGTAAAATTTCTTGTAATAATTGTGGCTCGCCGTTGGATAACATTTTTCGATCTAACCCAATTGTTGCGTCGCCTGAACGCTCCCGATAAAACCCGCCATTATGTAACGATTCAAAAACAGGTTCTAAATTATAGTATTTAATACTGTCACAATTATGCTAATCTTACTGTGATCTTACTGAAACATACGTGAGAGATGGACTTGATTAAATTTCAGACATTGCACAGTGTATGTGTAAATTGACTTCTGGGATTTTCTCTTTAAATTAAAACAAATTGAACGTACGACCACTCAACGCCAATCGTCCGAACCATATTTAGATATTATAATGAACTTTGTTATAACTAACGAGCCTTGAACTTGAATTATGTTGTCTTGAACCATCCATGTGTATATATTACCTCAGGCTCGAAGGTTTCCTTTTCCATATACCCAAATACTCCTTTTACTTATCTCGAACTCGTGTTTTCCATAAATACATGTTTTGGAAAGTTTTCAATTCGTTATTCTATCTGCGATTTTGTGTGTTAAAGTTTCACCAATTATTCACTTTTGCGCAGTTTCTGTTTTGACACCGCGAGTTGCAACGCGTCGTTTGACGTTTGCAGCGGAGGTGCAAAAGAATAATAACATAAACGTAATAATATAGAATGTCTGATGTGTTTCATAGAATAATTCGTACGGGAATATAATGTTGTGTCCTGAAACGTGGAATTTCAGGGCGCCGGCATCAGATTTTAAAATCGAAACGAGTGATAATTGTTCGAATCTTTGCCCTAAGAAAATAAATAGCTTTTACTTCAACCATTTGGTGAGTATAATGTTTATATGCGCTCTTGGGTGTTAGATATTATTGAATGTTTGTTTGTGTGGTAATTACAGGTGTCTGTTGCAGTACCTGATACGTTAAATGTACCAAAGTCCTTAACGGATATCCTACTGAACGATTGTGAATATTATAAAGTATGTAACTTCGATGTGAGTGAGATTATCGATGCTACGTTTATTACTAGTTTTATAAAATCAGGTATGTCGTATAGAAATTATAAATTTTGATGAAAACTAATGGTTCTTTGAAATTATTGTTGTAGGATCTCTGACATTGCTATGTGTGAATAAATGTATTGATTCGGACGATTGCATTGCGATAACGCCAAGTAAAAAGCTGATATTATCTTTGACTAAAGAGGCATACCAAAGTTTAGGACTTGAAGGAGTTGTATCTCATTTCTGCACCAACAATAATTATAAATATAGTAAGTATAAATTTATTTTGTCTGTTTAATTTTCGATTTTATTGATGTTATAAGACAAGTATTTACGATAGTTTTTTTTTGTGGAAAAAACCCTCCCTGAAACAGTGGAGAAAATACCGATAAACAGATAATTGTTTTCACATGTTTATTATTATCCATATTTCCTCCACTGTATTCACAGTGTCGTTTGTTCCAGACGATGCCACGTCATCGGGAAGTACCGACACTGGAGAGGTTAAGTCTGGAAGCTGTCGGTTCAGTGGTGACGTCTCTATCCCCGTCAATATTAGCCTCGATAAATATCTACTGCGAACCGCAGCTTACCCTTCAACGTAAACTAGATTGCCTCGGCCGTATACTTTCTTCTCATGTTCCCTTCTACTTATATGACGCTATGGCCGTTAGCGTGTTGAAATCGGTTAAAACCCTGATCGAAAAGACAAAGAAATCATATTATCCCCGGGTTTCCATGAATATGTTTATGACGGAAATGAATGTTGTCGTTAGCTTAACAGAGGTCGTTTTGACTCCTCAATTGAGATATATAGACTTCTCGCAGTGGCCTAAAATTATGCGTTATGTCCTCTATAAAAATCTCGTTAAGATGACTGGGCTAGAAGTGTTAAATTTAGGTTCGTGTACTGGGGGTTGGAGAACGAGCCAACACGACAAACTTGTACATCAAGGTATAAAGGGAATGAAGAATTTGAGGTCGTTATGCTTGTGTTTCGACTGTACAGATAGTGTGATACAAATCCTCGGTGATAACTGCCCCAACTTACAATCACTTGATGTTACATCCTCAGGTTCGGTTACAGATCGATGCATATCATCCCTGCTTAAATGCACCAAATTACAAGAGTTGCAATTACATCGTACTTCAGTTACCATAGTAGGCTATGCCCAATTACTTATGGGCCTGGATAAGTTGCAAGATATAGGCCGGTGTGATGAGATCGGTAATGTTATTCGTTACATCCATTCTCATCACCCAAACGTCACTTATTTAGGTTTAAAGAAATTCCAAACTAGGGATTTAACGACGGAAAATTTAAGGTCACTAGTCGTCATGTGCCCTGAGATTGAATCCATAAGTCTATTCCATGACGAGCAATTCTCCGACTTAACTGTATTGACAGCTCTCGATAATCTTAGGGATCTCAAACTGTTATCTTGCAATTTCTACACGGATTTTCTAAAGCAACTCTTGGAAATTAAAGGTTGCAATTTAACTGGCTTGCATTTGGAGCACGTCGAAGAGATCGACTTGAACGCTTTAGTTTCGTTAAGCAAATATTGTCCTGGTTTAAAAAGTCTAGTCCTATACAACTGTGACTTCTTGGATCAGGTAGCACCCGCTCGAAACAGGTACAATGTAAAACCATTCGAGTGTCTCGAAAAGATATTTTGGGTTGTCGATTGTGCTATAACCCATCTAGAATTCCTCTTAATGCACGCTATCAATATACGTTTCGTACATTTGGGTTCTTCGACCGGTATAACACACTCATCGATAATCAGAATACTAAATGTGAATGCGATGCAGAAATTGGAGGAATTAAGGATTTTGTATAGCAGCGACATGAGTCTTCGCACCATCGAGTTGTTGTTGGCAAGTTGTCCTAAACTCAGAATTCTGTCGGAATTAGAAAGTTGGCAAGGTTTATCAATCGACGAGTTGAAAGCGTTCAGGGAGTCGATACTTTGTAATAATTTTGATTTGGATGTTCGCCCCACTTTGTCCTATTATTGACGAGTGAAATCTGGTGTCTCCATCAACTCGGTGATATTAAGATAGTGTTCGGTTGTTTCTGGACAGCGGATCACTCTCACTTAGCTTTAAGTTGAAATGTGATGTGATGTATACCGTGCATTTTTATATTTCTTATTTATTAGTATATTAATCAACGCAATACAGCGATATTTATAAAATCTAATCGGTGTGAGGCCACGCCTTGAAGAGGTGCCGGTTTAAGTGGGTCGAGCTTACTTAGGTATTGCTGTAATGCGCAGAAATGATGCAGTTACTTCCGGTTACATATGTATTGATACCCCATTTTAATTTGATAAAACTAATCAAACGAACATTAAAGGTGATAAATTAAAAAAATATCTGTTTCCATTACATATTAATTTAAATAATATAGTTAATGGAAAGCTTTTTAATACAAAAGATGGTAGCACATACAAATGTAAATATAATAACCATAGATTTTGCTAGTCAAATTCGTACTAATACCCAATCGTTTTATTTCATCACACCGGTCTACATTTTGACATTGTTAATATTGTTCGGTGATTTAAGGTTTTACCTCTCACATGACATTCACACACTTTGCTCAAACTGCTCGTAACACCGATGGACTAAGTGGAAGTAGTGCAGCCACAAGGACTAATTTAGATTCTTAACCTAAAATATCAACAACAGTACATACGAAGTAAATACAGATTTTGAATTCTCGAAATTACCTTGAATTTATCTTATCAAAGCTCTGTACAAACATTCTAGGGAATATTATGGTAAACCTTCTTTAGAAAAGCAGGATTCAGATTTCCTTCTAATTCTCTCTCTCTCTCAATTCTTTTACAATTTCTACATTTGTGTGTTAGGAGGGGGAACATGAATATTTAATAGTTATGTTGTAATAGCAAGTTGTATAACTTGGTAAGCAAAAAATAGCAAGAAAACTTACAAATTTAACATTTAATTTTGATATAAAGTTTTTGGTTATGTTAACAAATTGCGTCATTCAAATTTTAAATTTTAGGATGGAACAGGAATAAATCCCATATATTAAAAAAAAAGGAAGTAATGTTCGATTACCTAATTTTTATCAAACAAAAACCGGTGTATAAATACGATTTGCCAGTAGTAACTTTTTGTGAATATATTCCGTGTGATTTTTGTGTACCAATGTAGAGTTATATATGCGATACGATATTTTTAATATACAATAATGCAAACAAATACTATTTTTGTAAAAGAGCGTTGTTTAAAATTAGTATAAGTGCATATTTTTCCCAGTCTTGCATGTATTTAATTTTACCAGTTATCCGTACACACCTATATTGATACTGTTTGGATTGTTTGTGGATCTATTGGTCTTCACATTTCGTTTCGAATTTGAATAAATAAAAGTAAGAAAAACAAATTCGTTTCAGTTGTAAGAATTGACCTAACTAAACTATCGGCCGGGACAAAATTGTTCGAGAAGACTAAAGCTAGCCTAAAAAGATTGCCACGATTCGATGTCATCCTTACGTGGGAACCCCCGAATCCCGATATATGCCCGTCGTCTATAGCCAAGTATTTTGACACTCTGAACTACGACGTAAAGCTATGCTCTCCACAATACGAGACTAAAATTCGTTATGCGATAAAAGCACCCGTAATTGATTTCGATGATTGTGAGGGGTATGCGGATTATGTCGAATGGCTCGGAATGTTAACTTTGGACGGCGATATGGGTGGTCAAGACGATTATGTGAGGACGTATGAAGTGCCAGAACCGTCCGTAACTTACGGGCAAGTTAGAGTATTGACGTGGAGGGGACTTTTTTCATGTGCGAAGATCGAAAAGGCGTTCAATGAGTTTGCGTGAGAATTGTTTGTGTTATTGTGTTGTCAATGTAGGCTAAACAGGATTAATTTTTAGGAAATATCAGAAAGGCGATGAAAAGCCTTGGATTTCCCTTTATGTTCAAGGTTTCTCAGATTCACCGGTGAATTTTGGTGAGAGGGAACACCATTATTATACAAATGGGGATAATTCTTATACGATTTTTGTGTGCGATGACAAATGCATTGTGTGTTCCAATATGTGTACTTACAAACGTTATAACAAGAAGGATAGACACAGGAAAGGAACCGAATAATATAATCAAAATAATACATATTTGTCACTAAATGGAGTGTCCATTCTAATAACTAACTATACACTTACTCATACATATTTGGGAACCCTCTTATAGGAAGAAAAAAATCAAAAATTACATATTTTGAATAATTTGGACATTTTTGCAATTAATTCTAATAAGGTTTCCGGTGTTTTTCGGGTCCAGCTTGTGGTAGCTTCTTCCACATATCAGCAACCAATATTGGTGTAGATTTCTCCACCCTTTGATGAAGTTCTTCCTCTATAACCTTCGAGTGAGGCCACTCCATAACTTTCAATGACATTTTGTTGTCTAGTTCTTATAAATATTCTTTCCAGACATTGGAAATGTGTTCTGGGTCATTGTCACCGTCTTGGTTAAATTTAATTCTGCTCCAAAACTTTTTCCATGATTCTTTAAAATTTCTAGTTCTAAATCTAGTTCTTTTTTTAATGCCTTCAATTTTCTCTATATGAATCACAACTGTGCTACCAAAATAGCCCCAGATCATAATTGACCCACCGCCACGTTTAACTGGAGGGGCGATGCATTGTTCTTTTGCACGCTCGCCTATAGTTCTTGTAAATCGGGAAATTAAAATTTGGATTTGTCGGTCCACAATACTTTCTTCGATCGTCCACCGATCTTGGTGTTCATGAGCCAATTTTAAACGTTTTTGTTTATTTTTCGAGCGTGGTAATGGATTTTCCGTCGCAATAGACCTTTCTCAATTTACCTGGACTGCGCGCGCAGCGTGTGGGGATTAGGTGCAACAGTTGTCAACCCTGTTTAGCAAACAAAACAGTGCACCGTTGTTGAATAAAGATGTTGTCATCATAGAGCAAGACACATACCCCGCACTGGCGATTGTAGATAAGTGATGCAGAGATTAGTAAATTCAATAACGTGTCCTTGTCTTATTTCATGAGAAAGATCTATTCGGCCTACCCTTGTCTTAGTTATGAGCCGTAGTGTATAACCTTTAGTTGTGACAAATCACTTGTGAAAGAAAAGCACAAACAGGTAAGCAGAGTGAAATAATTTTTTGAATAAATACAAAAAGCAACATTAAAATATGGATTTCTTTATTTACTTATATAAAAAAAAAACAATTTAAGTTATTTCTTTCGTCTATGTGTTTCATTTGGATTCTTCTTCATCCAATGTTTCACCTCCTTAGCGTTTCTAATCCCCAACTGCGCAGACTTCGAATTAACATCTCTCATAATAAACGGTGAGAATCCCGCAATATAATCGTCGTCCAATGGATTATTCTTGGTACGGCCCAACCTGGTCGGTCTCTGATCAGGAACTGGTTGATCGGGGGCCAATATCGGATTTGTCGAATGTTTCCCCCCCTGAACGGTAGGTAAACTAAACTTTTTCCCTCGCCTTGTCAACGGCCGTCTCGCATTTATGTGCACCTGTTGTTTCCCTTCGGAATCTACGGATACCGAAACACGTTTGAGTGTGGCGTTACCACATTTCGGACAAAATTGATTCTTCATTATGCTGGTGGTTTTAAAGCAAGTATAACAACGTAAAATATATGTTTTTAATTCTTTTATAATGCGACCGTCTAAAGCTGTGAGGTTAAGATTAATTTGTTTTAGGACATTTTGCATCGCGAAATCTGTAGTTATACATGCAACTTTTACTGATTTTTCTTCTACATTATCTGAATTTATTTGCTTTTTCGCCTCTTTTACATTTGAAGGTGTAATCCAACCAATATCATCTTCGTCTTCCTCATCACTATTTTCCGAATAAGCATCATTTTTTTCCCGAGATTGTTTTGGTAATATCAAATCATCAATGTTATGATCAGAATCTTCCAAAATTTCTTTATTACCATCAATTTCTAACTCTGCTTGATCGTTTTCATCATCTTCATCTATATCACTTTCTAATTTCAACTCTTCCAATACCACACCAAGATCTTCACCACCCTCACTTTCACTAACACTCCTTGATGTACCTACACAAGCATGTTTAGGCATAAAAAAACCAGTCACATCTAAATTAATTTTCTTTTCTTGTTTTGACGTTATAATTGTGCGTCTAACTATTGGTTCCGTTCTTAAATGATTGACTCCCACTTCAGCTTTTTCCAACTGATATGTCAATGCCAGAACTTTTATGTCGGTAGCGGAAAGATTGGGATAATCGCCCGTTTTCTGAGCGAATTCAGTAATGATTCGTATGTTTTCGGGGAATACATCTTTGATAACTAAATCATAAGGTAACACGACTAATCTACGTAATTGTCTCTTATTTGTGATTTCATCTACCACCTCTTGAACAGTCACGATTTTGTTTGCGATATTCTATAAAATGAAGTTAAAAAAACAGTTTACATCTAAATTAATATTGTTTATATCAACCTGTAATGGGGCATTCTCTATAAATGCTGTGGTGTCCACTATGAGGTAATCCACCTTTTTATCTGTTGCAACCATTATTATTATAATATTAAAATACTAATTGAAAAGTGTTAAATGCTTATTTTCCTTAATTTTATAAAATTGACAGCACACGTGTTTTTCTATGACGTCAATTAATTTTGACCATATTTTGACGACTGACAATCTAACAATCAACATTACGAAGTTCACCAACCTTAAGATGTTTGACAGAACCATTAACAGATAAAATCAACAAGAAAGTGATTTGTTAAAGTCAGTTGTAATTTAAACATTATGTATTTTTGAATGGATGTGTCGTTTATCGTGGAAGGCAAGACAAAGATAGCTTTCAGCGTAATTAATGTGTTTGTAACTACAAATTAGTGTCTATTTAGGGATAATTATATTTTTGTCGTGTCACCTCCCACCACATAATGGCTTTGAAGTCTGCTGTCAAGCTGCGAATAAAATATTATCGTGAACCCAACAAAATATGATTTGCGTAGTTCCTCTGTATATTTTCTCGTCGTTCTTCGAAACCTAATCTTAACAAGTATACGACTCAGGTACGATCAAACTTATTACTATCCGTATATTCTTCGTTCTGACGTCAGTCTAATTACTAGGTAGATATAACGATAATGCGATAAAAATATTTGCTCGTCAGTTACATAAAAGTTAATTGTGTGTATCTTCGATAATAATTCCGTGCGGTTGTGTCTCCCCCGATGTCGTGCTGACCAATAATGTGTCTGTTGAAAAGCACACAATTGTGACAATGAGAAAATGTAATCGTGTATAAATGTAAATATACGCGCTGTTATAATCGAAATACAACGAGATTTATTTTGGCAGATCTTAAATGAGTGGTAGTTGAAATACCTTGCAATGGCCGAGGCTACAGACACCCCTGGATTTCACCAGCTCAGAATTTCAAGTATGTTTATCGTTTGTATACAAATCGTGAGAAATTTATTTATTTTGTGTTGTTTTAGTCGAGTGCGCCCACTTGAGAGCGAGTAGCTTTCTAAAACCGAGTCCCTACGTGGAGATTACAGTAGACGGTCACAGCCCACGCCGGACCGAAATTGTAAAAACCACATCGCAACCGAAATGGAACGAAAGCTTCACGATTCTCGTCACACCCCATTCCAAATTGCATTTTAGCGTGTTGGACCACAATAATTTCAGGAAAGACACGACAATCGGCGACAAAAAACTTGATTTGCACCAATTACTCACTCTATACGATGGCAGATTGAACAATTTGGAACTGACGATAGATCTGACCAACGAGAACAAGCAGAATGATACGCCTTCGAAGGCGGGGGAATTGATTTGTGTTCTGGGTGGTTTGCAAATCGATGCGTCCAACCAAAATAATCGTGCTGGTGCCGCCGCTTTGCCCCTCGTAGAGTACGATAATGAAACAACGCCTCCACGTAGTGTTCTTAATGGGATTCGTGCTAGAGTTAGGCCGCAGGGTACTGAGAATGGGGCACCGCAAGTGTCACGTAGGAGATCTGTTTTGGTTGCTGATAGGCCGGCACCTCCTCCACCTGCATCGTTGCCAACATCACAAAGTACCGTTAGCATACCTTATGGTAAGTTTGATTTTTGTTTTAATATCAGTTATGTCTATAATTTCAATATTTTTGATATATTTTTTGAATATTAACATTATGGAAGTCTTTTTGAAAAACAAAATTTGATTCAATAATATAAAAACCGGTTAAAGCTAGCGGTTTTTTGTTTTAAATTTGGAAGAATAATGCTAATTTCATTCATTAAGGTAATTATAATAATTTAGATGTTATTCATACACTTTTATACTATTGTACATTTGGCAACATTGCATCAGAGAATAATACATAATAAAATAATGAGTCATTCTTGTTGTAATATTTTAATATTTGTAATGGGATTATTACTTAATATCACATACACTTTCTTTTGTTACAATACCGTGTTTAGTTACTACAAGCAATTACAAATAAATATTCATTTAAAATTCAAACAACTTCTAACGCATTTTATGGTGGTACAAATATTTGTGTATTGTTTTTTATTCTGACGATGGCAAATAATTTTAATTTAAAAATTAGTAAAATAGTTATTACAACATACAGTATCGGAAAAATGAAGGCAATTTTACTGTTAAGGTAGCAAGGACTGTGGGGCAGCACAATAAACACACTCTTCGGACATGTGTTTCGGGAATACGTGGATTCCCATTATCATGTCGAATCATTCGACTGTGGGATCATACGCGCTAATGGCCGTGTTTTTTTAACTGATCAATATGTTCGAACAATATTTAAAATTATGTTGTGACGTATACTCAATCCATTAGTTTAAAAATACCAATAACGTTAAAAGTGTAGATTATATGCTAAGCAACCAATAAATCAAACGCTACAGAATATTTTAGGTTATGTTAGATATCTGGTCTAATTGCCCTACTATATGAAACGTACGCTCGAACAGACTAAAAACGGTTTTCCTACGCTTTAAAAATACTGCTCTTAATCTCATGGTTTTATAATTTCGGTTTGATGTTAAAAATGCAACACTTTTACTTTCACGTTAAGCCTTCTCCAAAAAAAGTTTAAAACTCAATGTGTTCAGGTACTCGCTTACAAATATTAAAATGTGCGAAATCATTTTGTTTAAATTATCATTGGTATAAAATTTATGTTAATTATTTTTAGCAGTCTAGATAAGTATGATACATTTACAATAACAAATGTACGATAGTTTAAACTTCAAGTAAAGTTGGGTAAAGTGTAATTAAAGTTTATATATTGCCCCTTCTTCGCTTAAGTTTTTTAGCAATCAAAATTATTCGAAACGTTATTGTCGTGTAATAATTATCTATTTATTTGTATTGCAACAATATTTTTCTTTTGTAATTCATATATGGCATACTTATATTATTTTCGTACGTCCTTTAATCAGTATAGATAGATAAGAGAAAATTATGATAACAGCATATAAATTATCTGTTATGACAATGTACACATGTAACTTATTATAATGCTTATTGTTAAAACGCGTAAATGAGAGGCAGTTTATAATTTACATATGCAGATAAAAAGAGACCTTTGCAATTACTCATCATGATTCCGTATTCTTTCCGTAATCCATTTTTAGAATTTAATCTGTTGTTACTTACTTGTTTGTTCGGTACGATTATGCATATTTTTAATAAATTTGAAACCCTTATTTATGTAACATCTACAAAGATCGATATGGTTACAGTTCATTACAAAACATGAAATAAAATCGGCGAAGTTCAAATAATACGTATATGAAAGATGAAACTATCTTTAAAACAATATTATATTACACAACAGGAGGAAACAATACACGTTCACTTGTTTACTGTATGTAACTGTATCACGAGATATTGTACATACATAGTTCAAATTCAATATATATTTAATATCGTTATATTGGTCAAGCAAAAAATTAAATTGATATAAAATTAAAGTTGGAAGTGATTTGGAAACGTTAGCCATTCGCTTGGAAGAAAGTAAGGATTTTTTGTTTTCGTACGAGCTTCAAGTAATTGTATGTTGAAATGAATTGTAATAAGGTTGAAATCGGAAACGGGAAGTCTGTTTATTTCACTCATTAGGGAGTTAAAAAACCTTCGCTGCGTTTACATAAATGCTGAAGAGCTGAATGATCGTACATATATTGTTTGATTCAAATAATGAACTATCGTAAAGTTACCTCGGCAACAGCCTGTATATGTTTATATATAAGGTGAGTTCGAGTATTTGTGACAGCGCGAGAGTGAATTTTCTTGGAAATACGGAGCAGAAAGAGTTTTTAAAATTAATGAACGATATAGCGTTTTCTTTCAACCATCTTTGATCATCAGGGTATTATATCTGAGTTTACCTAACCTCAAAAATATTGTGATACAGGGTAATACCGCCTGCTAATAATGAATAATAAAAAAGAGACTATTCCATTTATTTGCTATTTTGCAAAAGTTTTTTTTTACGAAGAAAGTGAAGATGAAATGGAAACGAGGACACATGTATAGTGATACCCAACAAGTAGTACCGAATTCTAATCATGGACAATTCCAATATTTTCGAATTTCTTCTGTCACCTGCATGGGGCATTCCATTGCTAAATCGTATATACATACATTATGTGAATTTTAGTGACAACTATTAAAGGTTATATGTTTTATTTCAAAAATTATCTCATATAAACGCCCCCTGGTGGTGTCTTTTTAACAAAACTTTGAAATTTATGCCTACAAGCTCTACGTGCACAAACTCCAGTCGCGGAGTGCGTAGAGATTGCTCGGCTTACGCTACTCCATTATAAACGAACTGTCAAAAATGAACTCTACTCACTCCAAATTCAATAAACGAACCCAATAAACGCTCGAAGAGTATATCGAGTAAAAGGATTCGAATAAACGAACTGAACTATATGTATATAGAGTGTATTTTCACATCAAATTATTTGACTACGGACAAAACGCTTCGCTTCATGCCCCGAAGGCATACAGTTATCAAATGCGATTTTGGTGTAGGGTGAACCAATAGGGCTTAGAAAAAAAACTTGATTTATCCTTTTTAGTGCGTTTTATATAAAGCTTTTTTAATTTTTTAAAAATAAATCTACACTACTGCGATAAATATCAATTATTATTATTATCTTTCGTCGTACCCTAGGTACTATTGGGCCGCCCATCTCTCCGGTGCCAAACGGCAACGCTGTACAAGTGAATGCCGAGGTTTCCCACACGAACGGGGCCGAAGAACAATTGCCACCGGGTTGGGAAATGCGGGTGGATTCCTTCGGCCGTAGATACTACGTCGATCACAACACTAGGTATTAAAACCCGCCGCCTGTAGGGTGCGTTTCCCTAGTTTATACTTTATGTTGGGAATATTTCGCCGCAGATCCACTTCGTGGGAGAGACCTCAACCTTTACCGGCCGGATGGGAGATGAGGAGAGACTCGAGGGGTAGAATTTATTACGTGGACCACAATACTAGGACTACCACTTGGCAGAGGCCGAATTCGGAACGCCTTCAGCACTATCAACAGTGGCAAGGGCAGAGGCAGCATATCGTTCAACAAGGTACGTAGCCATTACCGTCAAAACTATTGGAAACCCATTTCTACAATCTACTAGGAGAAGCATGAATACAAATTTTCATCGTAGAAGTAAAGATTTGTGCTAAAAACTAGGCACATCAGCAAAACTTAGTTATTGAATTAAAATTTGTTGCTGTCTCGAATCCTTTAACCGCAAATACATGGTCGCATCCGCCAAAACGATTTTTTAAAGTTAAAAGTATACCTATTCCATTCGGAAAATGATTTATGCATATCTTGGATAGTTTTGTTATTATTTTGATAAAAATAAAAAATACCCAAGAACTTATGTCGGCACCTAAGTTGCCATCCTCAGCAGAATCTACGAAGGAAAAAGATGTTAGACGTCGCACTCTACCAGAACACCACTTGAATAACACAGTGTTAAATACCCTTACCACCTCGATGAGTGAAGAACTCCGGATACGTATTTCGGCAACTAAGTGTGGTGCAAATCCCCCAGTATGCGACGTCTAACATTATTTTCCTTCGTAGATTCTGCTGAGGATGGCAACTTAGGTGTCGAAATAAGTAGAGGTGGTAAGGGTATTTTTTTTATTTTTTATTTTTACTATTTTAAGTCACCGTATCCTATTATTTGTATTTTATATTGTTTTGATGAAATTTCGTACGTGATTTATCTCTATTGATTCGTTAATACATAACCGATTTTTTTGTTAACATTTTTATCAATTTTTGCGAATCAAAAAAAAAAAAACATGAAAATTAAGTCTCAAAATAATGACTATTTGAGCGTGTCGGTAGCGCCAATAACAATGGCACCAAATAATAAATCTGTTTAAAAAGAAGATATACCGTATGCTAGCCAGACCTATGGCCAAATATTAAAAAGAAGATATATCGTATGCTAGCGGGATATATGGGCAAATATTATTATTGGAGTACACAGCTTTAAACAATACTAAATATAGAGAATGTAGTGCGAACAAATACTTACAGATTTAGACTTTATTTAGTAGCAACCTTTAATAAGCGTACGTAACACGACACCACTTCTCTCTCTATCTCGTTACTTTCTATGGTTTATTTTGAATATTGAATACTAACGACATTATTATATAATATATAGGGTTTTCTGAATTATTCTACAATTTGGATTAGATTTTATACGGTACTGGCCTAACGTAAATTAGAGAACTAGAGGTAAAAATAAGTCCTATCTTACGAATTAATACAAATTGGAATCTCATCTACAACTACGTTATAGACAACCAACGATTTCTATTATTCTTATGTTTTTGATTATGGAAATACACTTTTAGAACAAGAAATTGAAATAAAAGTTGATGAAAATTTCGCGGCCAACTAAAGCACGATATGTTTAAATTTATTTGACTAATATAGGCCGTAGTCGTCCAGTGAGTTGGTTACTAGATTACTAAACTGAAGGCTCCGGGTTCGATTCCCGACCGTGCCATTGACATCGATGGCGTTTTTTCGGCCACCGCTCGACTTAACCTAAAAATAGTTACGAAACATCATAAAATAATATTTTAGAAAAAAGAATTGTTTTCGGTTATAGTGAGTGTAACACCCGGTATTATTGCTTAAAATACATTAACAAATGTCGAAAACGGCAGATAAGCAATAAAAATGACGTTTATGACAGGGAGCAGCGCGTATGAATAGGGATATAGGTAGAGACGGGGTGAGCACGTAATGTATGGCGCGCCATCTAAGGAAATGTCATCTAAGCTTGTTTAGAGCCAAACCTAAATGGAAGTGACCACGTCCTCGGTTCGTAATCAACGTTTTTAAAGCGTTATTTATATCAGACGTCATATTGTTTGCGCATTTCTTTTCTTTCCGCCTTCAATGGTACACTACCATAAAACTAGCATTTAAAATTGAACCGTCACTATCATATAATTATAGGCAACCAGCGATTCCTATACCCACAACAATCCATACCAGTGGCAGGACCTAGCACGACCACCAGCGCCGAAGACGAAGATTTACCTGGAGGTTGGGAACGTAGAGTTCTACCCGAAGGTGAACGTTTATCTAATTGATAATAAAATCCCGATTATTTCGAATTTTCGTTTCTAGGCCGCGTCTATTATGTCAACCATAAAAATCGAACCACCCAATGGGAGGATCCCCGAACCCAAGGCCAGGAAGTCACCGGCGAGATGGACAATGTCCCGTTACCACCTGGCTGGGAGATCCGCTACACCGAAGACAATAAACCCTACTTTGTGGACCACAATACTAAGACTACGACTTTCGACGACCCCAGACCGGGTGCTCCCAAGGGCCCGAAGGGTGTTTACGGTGTACCTAGGACTTACGAGAGGTCTTTCAGATGGAAAATAGGACAATTTAGGTAAATACATTTGCTTTAACACATATTACGGTGTAATTTCTGTTGTTACTTACAGATATTTGTGTCAAAGCAATGCTTTACCCAGCCACATAAAGATATCCGTAACCAGACAGACTTTATTCGAAGACTCTTATCATTCGATCATGAGATTACCAGCCTACGAACTGAGAAGACGTTTATATATAATCTTTAAAGGTGAAGAAGGTTTAGATTACGGTGGTGTTAGTCGAGAATGGTTCTTTTTACTGTCGCACGAAGTGTTGAATCCGATGTATTGCTTATTCGAGTACGCCAACAAGAACAATTATAGTTTGCAAATCAATCCGGCTTCCTACGTGAACCCCGATCACCTACAATACTTTAAGTTTATCGGACGTTTCATCGCGATGGCTCTGTACCACGGTAGATTTATCTATTCCGGCTTCACAATGCCCTTTTATAAACGGATGTTGAACAAGAAACTAATGATGAAGGACATCGAGAGCATCGATCCGGAATTCTACAACTCCCTCGTGTGGATTAAGGATAACAACATCGACGAGTGCGGTCTGGAACTGTTCTACAGTGTCGACTTCGAGGTCCTGGGTCAAGTGGTGCATCACGAATTAAAGAAGAACGGCGACAAGGAGAAGGTGAGCGAAGAGAATAAGGAGGAGTACATAACGTTGATGACCGAATGGAGGATGACCAGGGGTATCGAGCAGCAGACGAAAGCCTTCCTGGACGGTTTCAACGAAGTGGTGCCGCTCGAGTGGTTGAAATACTTCGACGAACGGGAGTTGGAGCTGTTGCTGTGTGGAATGCAGGAGATCGACGTGGAAGATTGGCAACGGCACACCATATACAGACACTATACGAGAAGTAGTAAACAAGTGATGTGGTTCTGGCAGGTAAGTGAGAATTCTGTTTTATATATTCGACGACATAAGAATGAATTTCGTAGTTATTTAACAAAAAAGAAACGATTTTGATTCGAGGTTTTACGATCTGTAAACGAAATAGGATACCTGCGCACGCGCGGTAGACTCGAAACCTATACTTTCTTATTAGAATGAATTTTCCAGTTATTAAACTTTAAAAAATGCGCACCCTTTGGATGCCTTTTAGTATATATAATTTGCATTCGCGCTCATGGTTAGCCTTTTAGTATATATAATTTGCATTCGCGCTCATGGTTAGCCTTTTAGTATATATAATTTGCATTCGCGCTCATGGTTAGACTTTTAGTATATATTAATATTCTTTGTGAGCTAAAGCTAGGTTGTAAAGGAAAAATTGTTCCTAGATTTATTGGTACTCATTTCGATATTAACTTTCGTCTTCTGTACAAACAGTTCGTGAGACAAGCGGACAACGAAAAACGCACCAGGCTGCTACAATTCGTTACGGGCACTTGTCGCGTCCCAGTGGGCGGTTTCGGGGAATTGATGGGTTCCAACGGACCACAACGTTTCTGCATAGAGAAGGTGGGCAAGGACACTTGGTTGCCCCGTTCCCACACCTGTTTCAATAGACTCGACCTGCCGCCGTACAAGAGCTACGATCAACTGGTGGAGAAACTAAATTATGCCATTGAGGAGACCGACGGATTCGGACAGGAGTAAAAACAAAAACAAAAAACAATCGGTGGACTCGGTGAGATTTTGAAACAGCGGGATTGTACCTGACCTAAAATAAAAATAGCGCGTAGAATATGTATGATAATAACTTTATAAATGCAAACGTTTTTCGGGCCTACTGCTGTTGTCTTGTCGTCTTACATCTCCGTGTATAGATAATAATATCGTTTCACAAGCAAGAATGGAAATGGAAACACCATCACGTAACACACAAACGAATGCCGTACTTACAACTACGATAACAAGCTTTATTATTGTATGTATGTAAGTATAGTCGAAATATTGTTGTTATTGCAATAAATATTGGAATAATAATAATGGTAATGAAACCAATATGATTTGCTTTTTTTGTGATATTCTATAATTATAATAAGATATAGTTAATTATATAAATATAATTCTTTTGGCCTCTATTTATATATATAGTCAACAGTAATAAAAATATATTTCACCGATTTGTGTATATAATAATTATTATCGATTGGTTATTGTATAATTCTTCTTTTTTATCGCTATGTGTCTAGCCATAATTATTCATTTACATGCATGTATTCTATATACATTTATTATTATTTTATCTACGATTATTTTTATAAATGGTAATATACATTCCATATTATAACGAAGAACTGATGCTACTAATATAATATTACATGATACTGTTTGTCCTATAACACACATTTTAATTCACATAACGATACACAAAATTCAAATTACAATTGTTCTCCGAGTGATCGATGAATTTACAGTTGTATTGTTATTTTTTAAATAATCCTATTTAGGAATCGTGGAAATTTATTAATTATTGTAAATACTAGTTCTAAAACAAACAAAAAAACAAATTTTCGCACTATACTTGCATTTTTAAAATCGGAATCCCCTCAACAAATTATTTTGCGCTTCAATTATTCATTACACATAAAAATTTAATATATGATAAAATCTAAAAACAGCCACAATAAATAATTGTTTAATAATCGCCACGATATGACTTTTCAAGCGAGTGATATAGTTGTAAATAAATGATGTCTATATAATTATATAAAAACGATAGATTGTAAAAATTCTTAGAACCATACAAATATAGTGAAAATTATTTTATATATCCCGTGTATTTAATTATTTCAACGTAGACGATAATAAATATATGATAAAATTTTCAATATCAAATGAATTCCGTTATTTCTCAACCCCCATAAAATGAGTAATTTTACGTACGAATTAGACAAAAGGAGTTGAATTGGAATTTCCCGCCAACCTTCAATTGGGAAATCACAATTGATTCAAGGACGCCAACCCTAGGGGTATGCAAAAGACGGTACTCTTTTCTATAAATTGGAAGTCTTGGGGAATCACTGCAAGCGCGTGGGGAACAACTTTTATATACGCATAATTTTGGTTCAGGTAAGATTTACATAAATTCCGCTTCAGCATCCTCGCCTTTAGGAATGATGCTAATTTCCTCTCAATTTGAAGATTGCAGCATTTACATTTGAAAATAAAATAAAAAAAGAATCTTGGCAGGTGACAAATGTTCTCTGTTTATGGTACTATCGAAGCCCTCTGTATGTCTGCTCTATTCCCGCAAAATGGTGTTGATGTTACGAAATATAGCTTGCAGAGATTAAAGATACCAGAGAGGTACAGAATGAGAATTCTAACTTTTAAATATTCCCTTTATAAATTACTAATTCGTCCGCAGATACAGTAAATAAAATAAATTTAAAAAAACAGCCATTTATATATTTCGCAAATGTCTACTCTGTTATTAATCTATGTACAAAATACTTTGAAAACAAATACAAAATAAAATTATTTAAGGCGTCTTTATGTGATACATGTCTTTTTCTTTTTGTGTGATTTCCGATGGAGCGCCTGATATTGGGTCTCTACCTTCAAATGTTTTTGGAAAAGCTATAACGTCTCTTATACTTTGAGTATTTAATACTGTTGATAATAATCTGTCTAAACCTAGAGCGATGCCTCCGTGGGGCGGACATCCGAAAGATAACATCTGAATCATATGTTCAAGTGTACTACTATCAATGTCAAGTAATTTTAGTACTCTTCTTTGTAGACACGGATCGTGAATCCTTATAGATCCTCCGCCAATTTCATTTCCATTCAATACCAAGTCGTAAGCTAGAGATCGCACCTGCAAAAAATTCTGCGTTATGTTTTCAATGGGAGACAAATCGTTCACTTTCCGATCTTCAAATATGCTACAAATTCTACATTCAACAACGGAAACAAAGGAGTCAATGTAGAAATAGTGGTTAGTTTTTTTTATGATAAAAATAATGGAACTATTTGCATCCCTTTCTAGTGGGAGATTTACACATAGAACTACGTCTTACTACAGCACAATATTTTCAAGAATTTGAATAGAATCAGAATAGACTGAAATTAGATACAAACCGTCTTGCTTATTACGTTGTTATCCATTGTGTTTGTCTGTTTATTCTTATCATGTTATGTTCTATACTTATTTCTTACGCTTTAATCGTTAAAAATAATTTATTCGTCCATAAGATAATATACTATATATCAGGCATACCAATTGCATATATTGACAGATGACAGCAGGTTATGTGAATAACAATGACACCTGTCACCTATGCAAACATTAAAATACAGAATTTCCTAATGACAACTCTATGTATTTTGGTAAATTAATATACAAAATCTGCTTCAGCAATAACTTGAATTAATTTGATTAATTTAATTATAATGATCTTATATGAAACATTTATTGACCTCTTTTTGTCGCTTGACAACTGTTCAAAACTCAAGTTGATATAACAGGTACAGTCCGTCAATTTTTCTATTCAAAATCTATAGAGTCCTACAATACCGACATACAAAAATTTGTGTCAAAAGGTCATTGAGTGTGATAGTAATTACTTCGACGAATAAAACTTTTGGTGAAATTGGTGGAAGGGAAAACATTACTATTTCACAGTTGTGTATAAAATAAGAAGATGCTCCTTATAATAATCAGTCTGTTTAGTTTTGGATTTGGTCATAAACTATAACTACATACGTTTAGAGGTGAAGTTTCCAACAACCGTAAATCTTCAGGGTGTGGTGAGGTAAATGGGTGATGCACACTTTGTAAATTGTTTTCATTATCCATTTCAAACAAAGGGAAATCTGTTATCCAAAGTATCTGCATGCCATCTTTCCTTACTAGGTGCCCGTCTTCCTCTAATAAGTTAGCATATTCAATACGTACCCTACCCATTAACGCCAACTGTTAACAACAAAATTAAAGATAATATAACGGTCCAACATATGGTGATTTTGTCTTACCGTTTGAGATCTTGGACCATATGCGAGGAAAATCACATTGCCCTCTTCTAAAGGGTATTTGCTCTGCAGTTGAGAAACAATTGCATTTGATAATTTGCGCGACAAGTATTCTAAGCTTTCTAGCTTGTTTTGAATTTTAGCTTGAACAAATTTCACCTTTGGATAATCTTTCGTCAATTTTGTTAATTTCTTCTTCACGCTCGAGCGCAACCCAAACTCTTCCTTTACGATCAAACAAGTTGAGTAAAAATCTTTAAGATTTAGTGTGTTCATTGGGCTTAGAATATCGGTGACATTTTGAAGCTGTAAATTATAAAAATTTCGTTTAAGAAAATACAACACAACATATTTTGAAATATCGAACACGTATGCTTAGGGAAAAGTGATCATATAAAATATTCACCTTTAAAATTGCAAATGGATCGATATATCATAAAGTTGAAGCACATAAACAACCGAAGAGAATGGTGAAAACCAGAAACTGCTACCTTTCTTGACCTCTGTTATGTCAACATTAATATTCAGTTCTTACGAAAAAATCTAGATATCTAACAAATAGTTTAGTTCAAAGGCCATTAGTGACTTAGCTTTATTTCACGCGATTTGCCGAGATTTGAATACATCCATGCACGAACATACCTGCAAATCAAATCGTGTGTCGGGTTTGTCATTTCCATATTTTTCCATTGCATCTCGATATGTCATTCTATTAAATACTGTCGGCAGAGGATCAAGGAACTTTGGCCACGAATATTGCAATAGGTGCTCTACGAGCTTTATGACACCATCCGCGTCAGTGAAGGACATCTCTATATCAAGTTGGGTAAATTCGGGTTGGCGATCCGGTCGAGACCCTTCATCTCGATAGCATCGAGCTATTTGAAAATATCTGGTAATGTATAGATATGAACATAAATAAGAAATATTTTATAACGTTTTACCTATCAATAGCTCCGGCCATCAGCATTTGTTTAAATTGTTGCGGGCTTTGTACGAGGGAGTAGAATTGTCCGGGAAATCTAGTTGGCACGATGAATTCTTGAGCACCCTATGACAAACAAAGAGGATCGTAAATTATAAAAGTCTATCTCGTAGCCTTTCAATATATTATTTTAATCTTATATGTAAAATACTGATAATGAATAACCCAAACTCCAGCAGCAAAAATCAACACAATGATGAAACAAGAGCCAATTTTCGTCGATGGACTAAAACATACAATACCCCAAACAAATCTCAAAAATGAGTATGAAATCACAACTCTGTCAAACGACCAGGTAAAAATAATACCTAAGACCACAGAAAATTGCAGTGAAATTGTCAAGGCTTCAGCCGTAAAGAATACTGAGTTCCACACGTTTCAACTCAAAGAAAACTGTACCTTCAGGGTTGTATTGAGAAATATACACCAAACCACAGACACCAACGAAAAGGAGAAATAGAAAAGCTAGGGCACAGTGTTGTAAACATCAGTAACATAAGGCAAAAGAGCATCAAAAAATGAAGATAAAAAACCAGGTCCGCTCGTCAAAAGTTGCACTGGAGTAAATAAATAACTACAAATCTAATTGATTTGCAAGCATTTTATAGAAAGTTTTGCGAACTTTTTACATTTTTGGACAGAGACCTATTATCAAAACATATAATACAAAATTTTATACAGCTACCACACCAGGATAAATATAGTTTTATAGTTTGAAGCTAATATTCTATATAATTTAGCAAAAGAGAATCTTAATTTTGTAATTACATCCCAAAGTAAATGTAGTAAAGTACTTCACTTACACCAGGAGTTGCCTTAAATAAGGTAGGAGTTTCGACATCTACAAAATTGGCTTCGTTCACCAAGTATTCACGCATTCTCATTAGTATTTGAGACCTCGTTCTCAAATTAAACTGCATTTCTGGGAACCTCAAATCCAAGTAGCGATACTGCATTCTTAAAGGTTCTTTGGGTTTTTGATACTTCCTTAAGTTAAATGGCAAATTTTCATTTGCCTTATTTAGTACAACAACTTGATCTATTAACACTTCAATGTTGCCCGTCTCTTGCTTTGTGTTTATCATATCTTCCGGCCTTGCTACAACTGTGCCTTCTATTTTTACTATGGATTCATAAGGTAGAGAATTAAATAGATTTTGTAAACTAACATCCTGTAAATATTTTGGATAAGTCTAATACTTCTATTGGTATAGCAAGAACTAACACTGTCTTTTAGGATTAATTGAGTTACTCCATAACCGTCTCTAAGCACGATGAATCTGTTAAGTCTTTGATACTGTAGCCATCCACATAAAACAACTTTTTCACCGACATTATCAAATCTTAGCTCTCCGCAAGTATGACTGCGATAAGTGTATGTGCTGGCAGTTTTTGTTAAGGATTCGTTGTGTGTCAGTATAGATATATTTTCATTAGTATGTGAAAAGTTTCTGGTTAATGTGTTGGTAATAAATATTCTCGTGTAACATAAGTATATGTTTTTAGTATTCTGGAAAGTAAGTAGTTATTAGTTTCATGTAAGATACAGCAACTTCAATTACCATTCTAAACAAAACATGTTGTCCTATCTTAGATGTACATAAAAGTAGTTTTTTAATATACATGATAGATCAGATATATACATATGTATCTTATATAAAATATAAAAAAGAACTAACTGGCTTTCAGGTATTTGTATATGATATAACAAAACTTTTCTTATAACACAAACTTGTACCAAAACACCAGACCTAACTTCTAACCCTAAAACATGTTGGACTTATATTTGCTTATATTATCCAGAGATAAATATTATCCTTGTATATATATACAAGGATATTATCTATGGTATTGAAGGTTAGCCGCATGAGAAGAAAAGTGATGACGTCGATTCGTTTTGTTTGGAAACCTATGCAGTGCTGCCAACAGCGTAAAATAATTAAAAGAATGATATTTTTTATCATTTTACACTGCCTAGACTTCCATACAAAAGAAATAATCTATTAATTTTAACCATTCTGTTATTTACATGTGTTTGTATCTTTCTTTATATTGTGTTTATTTTCTATTTCAATAATTTAATTATTTTTAAAACAAAAAATTCTCTACATATCCTTCTCACATCTTGCCGTTAGCGAGACTGTGCAGGTTTCCAAACAAAATTTAGTAATTTTTTGTTTGGATTGTTTCAATTGTGTTTTTGCTTGTTTTTGGCAGCAATAAGCCCAACAATGGGCCAACATAATTCATTATTTGAAGTTGATTTTCTCCAATTTTTTCGTATATCAACGGTTGGCTGCGCTGCCTCGGCGGGCCACTAGTTTTGCAGCTATTTCGTTTGTTGCCAAAACCCCCATCCCTTCTCATAGCTAGTTTGTTATATAATGTTATTTACATTATATACCTCTTTAAGCAAAAATAAGAAAAACTATTAATTTAGATTTCTCAGTCCTTTCACCTAAAAACGAAAATATTTCTGCCAAAAATTTTTGGACCCGTATTTCAAAGCCATGTTTTCTTGTGATACCCATATATCCTTGTTTATAATATGTCAATACCACATCAAGAAGCGGTTTACAAAAAATTGCTTAAATTTTGTGCGCCAGTACCTTTAATCTTGGTATTGGCAACACTGTTCTGTACAAAACACAAAACCACATAAAACGTTATAATTTAGAAGCGGCGCTGCTTGTAATGCCATAAAATTATAAAATGAATTTAATGTGTATGTGTATACAATAGCTAATCTACAGTTTGTAATTTATATATTGGATTTATTATCGCAAATATGATTGAAACAGCTCCAGCACCTGTGGATACATTAGTAAAGATGTCACTGCTAGGTTATGTACGTTTTAATGATTTGGTATTCTAGGATTTTCAATTTAAATTGCACTGTCGATTAAAAGTTTTTCAAGAGAAGGATACTGGATCATTTGCTACATCATGTAATCTTCTTGCTGTTGCCAGCAGATATGGTTTATTATTTGTGGGTTCAAACAATCGACATTTTCAAGGTATATATATATCAACTAATTAAGTTTCCAGGGCAAATATATTTTGCTATATTCTAGTCATACAACTTCAAAACATTCAAAATTATAATTCAAAGGATGGTGATATAGATAATTACATTCGTCGGACGATTGCTTTACCATCTAGCCCGCAGCATCTGTCTATCAGTTGTGATTGTAGTAAATTGGGTGTCATTGTGAAAGAAGATGATTGCCCCAAAGCAATTATATATGATGTTACATCTTTTGTGCAACAGGTTTTAAGATGTAGTATAGTAAATCATTCAATTAAATTATCTTATTTTAGAATATATCGATTATTAAAGAAATAAGATTGTCTCCTACTCCCAATGTAAATGTATTGGAGGCTGTATGGAATCCAGCGGTACCAACACTTTTTACAGTGTGCAAGAACGATGGATCTTTAGGTATGATTACCATTAAAAAGTTAACAGATTACTTTTATAAGGGTTGCACAGATGTGTCGGTACTCCCACTGACGCTCGTGCTGATCCGTCATTTATTGAAAATAATGATTTAAATGCCCGAATCACATTTAAGGTAGTAACGTGCTTTTCAGTCTCACTTTCTTTTTTAAGCTGTTTATGATATAAAAGAAGGCGGAATTGAAATAAATGAACTGCAAAAAAGTGCCGGAGTGATGTGTATGTGTTGGAGCCCGAAAGGTAAACAAATCTCAGTCGGAAGCCGCGATGGTAAAATTACCCAGTATAAGCCAGATCTGAAGATTACCAGAGTAATAGATGTCCCTCCACTTAAAGAAAAACATTTTCCCATAGCTTTACAGTGGATATCAAATTACCAATTCATTGCTATATATCGAACCAACGATGCTAACGGACAATCCAATTTAATTGTTGTGAATTGTCCGAAGGGAAGTGGAGTTACGTATGTGAATTATGAAGATGTCTGCTATAGTTATGGTAACAATAGGCCACATCAATTCTACATGCTTTTGCAGAATATATGGTGAGAAAGAATTTGTGCATAACATTACTCCAGGGGAAGTTTACAGTTATGTGATAATTGTGATCAATTTACATCGGTCCAAATCAAATCACATTTTCAGAATCGAATAAGTAAACTATGTTATTGATATCTCGTAGATTAGAGCTATTATCCATAAGACTGCAAAGTTTTATTGAAATGACCATATACGTACATACTGTAACTCTTCCCCCTTACTACCCTTTTTATATTTTAATATATTATTCAGAAAAAGCGCCACGTTGCTGTGACTATATGTAATATTTCCCCCCTCTTACTATATTTTTATAACATTAATTATATTTGGAAGAAGTAGTGATGGAACGCACCTTATCAGTCCACCCACGCATATGTATGCAACCTCAATTATATGAACTTTGATAAACCCTGATAAATGATGTACATTAAATAAAATTTGACCCCTTCAATAAGGTTAATAATTTTCTACACCCCCGCCTAAAATGATAAATTAATATTTATTTAATTTATTTTCATTTCATTGACTTTACTATACAAGGTGTACATAAATGACGGTACGTTCCATGACAATGCATATGTTACTATATAGTAGATGAATTCATTAAGGAAAAGCAGTTACTAATATTGCAATATTTTCAGGAATATATTACTAGTTGCTTCGGCAAATAGTATGGAAGTGGGTGTTCTAGGGTTTGAGAAAGAAATTTGGACGCAATGGATTTTAGCAGATTCGGCTAGGGCGGAGCTGCCTCTAAGTGCTACGAAGCAGGATACGTTACCCATTGGTCTATGTCTGGATACGTCGAGGAGTCAGCCGTTGCCCTGGGGCGAAGGCACTGTACCACCACCACCATTGCTCCTCATACTCTCTCATCATGGAGTACTTTGTTGCTTTCACGCTGTTAATCTTAAGGATGGCGCTGCGTCTATATGTCAAGCACCGGAAGCACTCGCGAATTGTGCTGCAGGCGCATACACCACATCCTCCGATCAAGTGGAGACGTTACCGAACAAGCCTATTCCGATTAACCCTAGCAAAACAAGTGTAAAGTATTAATTTATTCTTATTTCTTTATAAGTATGGAGTACTCAAAGTTGTCTCGGATGAAATCGTAGTCATAAAATGAAACCTGCGATACAGCAATCCTCGGCTTTCGTATATAACTGTTTTTTTCGGATATCTTGTCGAAGTATGTGAATATTAAGCAATGATTCAATGTCCTATGTGGCGTTTTTTAATTTTTAATAATTACGTGCGGGTATACATCTGTTTAACTACTTATTTGAAATATGATAAAATATATAATAGCTCTGTTCCAACACGCACTTTGCTGACGGTTCGTGATGACGCGAATCAATCGTACAACAGATTGGAGTCCTTAAGAACTGACATATCTTTTCTGATTGGTTCACATCATCACTAACCGTCAGTAAACTGGGTGTTAAAACGGAGCCATTATTTATGCATACGGTAATATAAAACTCGTGTACTAACTAAATAACTATGATAAAATACTTGATAACGACTGTAGTGCCATATAATGCCCATAGTCCCGATAATAGCATTTCACATTCCTATTAACCACATAGGAAACATGTCTATCATGCACGACAGTACTTTGGTGTGCCCCAAAAGAAAAAAAGGTTGAGAACCGCTACTGGTTGTTTCATAAAAATGGTGGAACAGAGAAAATATTTTTTTTAAATGGAGCATCCTGTATATTTTTGGATTATTAAAGATCCCTAACTACACCCCATTCATAAACTTAAGTTCAGCTTAACCTTGAAACGATACTGACTGGTTTTATTTTTGTAGATATACGGAACACCAACATTTTCTTTTACGCCCAATCAAGGACCGAAACTAATAGCAACAAGTTCGAACAATGCGCAACCACTAACAGCACAATCATTTCTGTCCGGCTCACCTATTCTAAAATCCGATAATACATCAGCATCAACACAACCGACTTCCACTTTTACTGCAAAATCCATCCAAAACGTGCAGCTACACGCGAAGCCTTTTCAAACAAAAAACCAAGTTTCGAAACAGCCGACGGATCCACGGCTTACTAACGAAATATCAGTGAACGCCGTTAAGGTGATAGAAAAACCCGAAGAGCAAACGGATATTGCTGCCAACGAGATGGAGTTATTAATCGCTCAGATGGTGAGGGAAGAATGTGCCGCGTTGGAATCGGAATTTAAAGCTTTTGTAAAACAAAAGCGAGGTGTTAAAATTGATCTGGGTACAGACAGTGAGGCGACGGATCTCGTTCAATCGACGAACAAGTTGCAGGAATTTGTTGATGAAATTTCGGAAATATGCCAAGCACAATCTACAGAGGTAAGTAACATTGTTTATACAGTACTAGAGATTCATCTATAGTCACCCATAGTAGTCGGAAATTAAGGGTAGGCGAGGTCGCCTTATTCCTAACGTCCATTCACTTTAAGAATGTAGTGTATAGCGCTGCAATCGGCGTTCGTATAAGTCGTTATGCTGAATGTTGTTTCGAACCTACGCCACTGTCCGTTGGCGCTAGTGAGCAACTCTAACTAGCTATATATCGCGACACGCTTGGAACACGGGGTGACTATGGAGTGATCGGTTTTATCCCTCGTGAATTTATTCTTAGATCTTACTTTTTACGCAATACTTCAATTATTTTCAGATACATCTTTTAAAACAAAATCTCATCCAAAATTGGGCTTGGTACGAAGAGGCGAGATCTAGATTTGCCTCGGACAAAGATCCCGTAGTATTAGCTTTGGCTAGGGCGCAACCTTTGGATGCAGCGTCTGCACGACAACTAGAAGAAATCCGCCATCTTTTATACTACTTGCAGTCCCAACTGACGCAAGCTAATACCGCCCTCGACGATCAGTGGGAGTCGTTTCAAGATTCTTGTAAGAAGAGGATGAGCTTAAAACTCCCGAGTATTGAAGCTATTTACCAGTCGATGGTCAAGCAAAGTGCCACAGTACAAAAACAGGTAATATCTAAATTTCTCTTGAAACCCTTTCATTGCCACAACTAAGTAATTCATATCGTCATTCGCTATTGGTTCGTGTTATCTCAATTATCATCCTTCAAAATTTTAAACACAGAATTATTGAACACGGGAACTTGCTAGGACCGTTTTTATTCGAAAGCACTCGATATAATGGGGCAATTATTATGTTGCAAGATGGCAACAGTAATTACTATCACAATCAAACAGTATTGCCAACTATAAAGAATAAATAATCTGTAGAATGGCTTTCTATATTTGTATTTTTCCCATGCGGATTCGCTTCGAATATTTTTGGTCTAATCTTTTAGTATTTTTCTCTCTTTTTTATGTTAGTCTTTATTTGGTTTTTCATTGGTCTCTCCCTTTTTTGGAAAATCTTTGCTGCAGCGTAGACTGCTTTGATGTTTATGCAGGCCTTTGCACATCCATAATCGTGTCAAGCTTGTTCTAAATTGCAATATTCACCTGCAAATCAAAGAGAAGAAAATTCCAATTCCAATTCCAATTTTTTTAAAAATCAATATCATCATCAAACGACCTCCAAGTCATAGAGATGTCATAGAGTATGACTGTCATGTCATGAAAAACTGCAGGAAGAAACAAATTAGGACTCTAAAAGCTTAAATTTAAGTGTAGTATAATGAAAATTGATAAAAAGACGTAGGATTTATTTAAGTTTATCTGATTATGCATTTTAAACTTTACAGTTCCTTCAAAAGTACTGTAAGATACCAAATGTGCATATGTTTTTAACTTTATAAAAGATATGAACAGGATATTCATCATTTTACTTCGGGATGATTTTGGCATAAGTGCCAAAATATTTACAAAAATATTTACAAAATCATTGCCACTTGTTAGTAAATATTTAAAGAAATTAATATTTTCTCATACCACTGAGACAACAAAGCTAAATTTACCTTACCGCCTAGCATTTCTAGCTCGATACAGAAATGTTTTATGCATTATAGATTGTTTAGAAATTGAAATTGAGAAGCCCTCTGATGCTGTTAAACAATCTTTGACATGGTCGGAGTATAAGAATGTAATACTGTAAAATATTTAATTTCTTGTACTCCTGATGGCATCATAAATATAATTTCTACAGGTTTTGCTGTACATACATCTGATGCTACAATTGTAGAGCATAGTGGCTACCACCGAATGTGTCTATTGTGGTAGATAAGGGGGTTTAAGCAAATAGAACATTTACTTGTTGCTAAAAATTGCAAATTAGACCACCAACTGTCCGTTTTAATGTCATATCCACTAAAGTTGAAGTGCTAGAAACTAAAATAATAGCTAGTTTCAGGATTCATGAAGATTATTGACAGCAACCATAAGTCCAGCTAATTTTTCAAAATTGTCATATGGAGGTCGACACGGATAATAAACATTGACGTCACGACCAATAGCAACGCTTTTATGACCACTTGATATAATTTCAATTTTTGCGCATTTTCAATTCATTTATTGTGGTTGTTTGGAATTAAAAAAAAATAGTTTTATTTGCTGATACATGTTTTATTACAATATATACTTATGATTTGTACTAACTTTTTCCCATTCAAAATTTTTGTCAAGTTCCCTAATTAATCAAATAATATTTCATTAACCGTAAAAATGCCATTATCGGCGCATGGTTTATTGCTGGAATCACCATACTAGCAAAAGCAATGAAAGGGGT
>JARFOC010000305.1:83712-94887 GCA_031763485.1 Osmoderma eremita | reverse complement strand
GCTGTTACTACAAATTATAAGCAAAACTTACCGGTGACTATTTTTATGCATTCAGTGTAAAATGAGCGGTATATGGTGCCGGTTAATCACCGGTAAGTCTGCTGAATGCGGCCAATACCAAACAGAACGTCAAAATGACAAATGTCAAGTGGGTTGACAACTTACCTTATCTATGCAACTGGCAACCCTCTAATTGAGGAAATCCTACGCGGGCGATGTCACTAGATTTGACATTACTCTGCATTTGCTAAATGTGAAGTTGTTGGTATGATTTTAACATTGCTGTCAAAAGTCGGCTTCGTTTCGTTGCAAGAGCTATATGCTGTTTGTAGAGCGATGATTAATGTGATGCATTTTTTTCATGAAACACATGAGCTGTCTATATGCAAAACCTGTTAATTTTCATTCATTCATTGATTGTACAGTGCTACAATACCCGCATACAAACACTGGCAGGTGTATTACTATTTCTTAATACGCATGTACATTTTGCCATCAAAAACTGCATGAACTAATTTGGTTACCTGATATTTATTTTAAAATATTAACAGTTTCCCCCTTTTAATGCCAGTTTTATTTCTGTTGATACAATAGAATTGTAATTGTTTTTTCAATAATCTATTTCTCCACATCGTATCACATATATTGATAATTGGCTGTTTAATTAAAAAATAACTTTTAATTTTAGAAAATATGAAATACACATCGATAAATTTAATAATACATTAATTATATTTTATTACAATTACTTAAATAATTGAACTTAAACTAAACGTAACTGTAGTAATTAAAAAAGAAAATGAAAATATATAGTAGGGTAATAAGGGTAGGTAATTAATTTATTTCCTCGATTTCTTGGACTTATGCCTATCTTGACTTTCGTCTCTACCACGTTTCTTGTCACTGCCCGAACGGTGGTGGTGCTTATCTTTGTCTTTGCTGGGTGAGGATTTCTTCGAGGGCGAGTGCTTATCTCGGCTACTACCGCTGCTGCTACGCTTTGAATTGGAATTGTGTTTCGAGGATGAGGAATTGTGTTTGCTCGAAGAGTGCCTGCTCGAGCTGCCACTGCTCGATTTGTGTTTATCATTGGATTTGTGCCTGTCTTGAGATTTACTGTTGGATTTTCCCTTATGCCTGTCCTGGAAGCGGTCTCTCTTTTTGTCGTCCCGGTTCTCTATAGCTTCAACGTAACGGCCCCTTTCTCTATCCTCTTCGGCCGCTTCCCTTTCTAAATCGGACCAATCCTTGCCAGATTCTTCGTCGGATCCTAAAGATTTAAGAATTCCTTAAAAATATTATCCAAGTTATTTCATTAGGATGTGTAGGGCGGTTCAAACCTGGTTGCAATTACCGAGACAGCGAAGTAATTATAAAATAAACTTTCCTAGACGTAGGTATATAAATGTAATATTTTATTCAAATGTTTACGACATTGCAAGAGTTTGAAAATATTACCGTACAATATATATGCAATCACGTAAAAAAATTGAAAATGACTATTGATAAGGAACATGTAATACGACAATTAATTATTATAAACAATGACAGGAAAAAAAGTGATTACGGTCAATTTTTTTGTCAAATGAAGGTGTTTTATAATTGTAATAAATGCGTAGTGTAGGAAGATCAAATTGAAAGTATATAAATATATTTAAAAATATACAAATACACTTTTTGGATCACACAACACATCTGATTGTGTAGCAACAGACGCCCTCACACACAGACAGCTGTTTCGGGCTACAAAACCTCATCAGTGTACGACGGAGGGATGCCTGTTATCCGTTCAGTTCGCCGTATCGTCAACATCCCGTTAGAATGACAATTTGGTAAAACTCCAGAGACATCTAACGCCTAGCAGCGGATTCATGGCATTGAGAGATCCGTGTTGGCGCGTATAAATAATAATAATGTATATAAATAACCCCATTGGGAAAAGAAATCAGGGCAGACCATCCAAACGCTGGAAGGAATGCTGGACATCTACATCCGAAGAAGCATGGGAAGAAAACAGGCAGTAACCTACCTATCATGTGTAGAAAGCAAGAAGAAGAATTCGAACTCGAAATTATAAATAAAAAAATTGCATTCGAGGGATTTCGAAATCTGGTTTGTTAGCGAATAAATGTTCGCTAATTCTTACCGAATATTTTCATTCGAAACGCCTAGTTTGAATCAGACTTACCTAAAGTTTCTTCAGAACCGCAATCGCTCTCAGTATCACCTTCCGAATACTCAGAATCCTCGTCGCTCTCTTCGGAAACCGTTTCTACGTCCGAAGGTTCGTAAGCCTCGTCCTCGTTTTCCGAATCGTCGGATTGCGCGGCCGCTTCGTCGTCCGATTCCGGGTCCAAGAACGTCCAACCGCCGCTCTCGAAGAATCCTTCCGGATCGTCCGTAATCGTCTTCATGATCTTCACCCAGTTCAGCGATTGTATCCCTTCGGAATATCTGATATCGCACGAATTCAACCACTCCTTGACGTGGTCCAGCATGTTCATCGGAATGGCGTTGACCATGGCGATACGTCGGTGGTAGTCCTTGAAGACGAACACCATATCGAAGTTCTTCAAGTGGAATTGGACGCGTTCGAAGTGGACCAGTTCGACGTCCTCCAATGTTATGACGAATGGGGGCCATTCCGTGAGGTTCACTAGGCAACCTGAGGTAGGTTGGAGTAATACTGTCGACCTGAAGGGGGCGGCTGGGAATCCCAACTCTCGGAACGGCGTGTCGAATTCTATTTCTGATTTCGTCATGCTCTCAACCTGATTTTGATTAAAATTTTAGAAAAGTTAAAAATAATGCTGCTAATATATCCAAGACAACTATCAGATAAGGAGCAAATAAAATATTGGGTGAGTTAGGCAGATGTACAATAGGGGTGTTCGACACCGGAAGCGCGCAGTAGTAACAGCACTAGGGTTCTGTCGGGGAAGTCGGGGAAGAGGTAGTCAAAGGGCCCAATACGGGTGGCCTAGGAACGTGTTGTTGTTTGTATCCTAATGCAGAGGCTCAACACTGCGGCCTTGAGCCCTATTGTGTCATTCTACATTAGGTTTGTGTACGTCTGTATGGTGTGTGTGTGAAGTGTATGGCTTGTTACTGCCTCTCCCCGCCGTAGAGGGTAGCAGTGTCGATTTATCCTCAACACTGAAGGGTACCGGGAGGGCCGACCACCCTTGCTGCAACCGATCTTTACAAAAATCGCTTGCCGCAACGGAGATTCGAACCCCGACATCCTGTACAGGTGTTCAAGGCTCTTACCACTGCGCTATCCCGGCTTAGGAACGTGTACCCCTGCTACAATCAGATCCAGAATGGCGCGTTCAGATGACCACAGCAGTTGAGACGCTGGCGCACCAAAACGTGCTGAACCGGTACCACGGAAATATAAGGCTTAAGTGGTGCTGTGTGACGTACCAATGATGCGATATAAAAAAATGCCTAACACATTTAAATGAAATATTTATTCTTTGAAGCAAACTTCTCCTCATACTGTGTATACTTCACATTTCCTATAAACTAAGATAAACGACAGCGCCATATATTGCTACCAACTTGGATTTGTTAAAATAACTACTAGCGATAGCTGAAATAACAGTTGTAAAAACAAGGGCGGATACGGATAAATTCGCAATTCTGGGTACTCTATCCGTATCCGCAAAACTTCAGCGGATATCCACTAATCATCCGTTGGTTGCTAGGCTACTAAATTGAAGGGCCCGGGTTCGATTCCCGGCCGGTGCCAATAACATCGATGGCGTTTTTACGGCCACGGCTCGACTCAGGCTGTAAAAATGAGTACCTGGAAGTCAAATTCGGGGGTAATAATAGGCGGTCGGCTCGTAGCGCTTGCCACGTTACAGTCCTAGTGTATCGAAAAGGCTAATAACCATGGCAGGCCACACAGGCTTATTAAAAGGGAACTATTATTACTATCCGTGGATATATCAGGCTCTAGTGATAGGGACCTAAGAACGTATGACTAGGAAAACCCGAGATTTGCGGTAGGTGAAAAGAACTCCTAAAGAGGCAAAAACTGAGAAGGGTCAGAAGATAACTAAAATTGTAATTTTGTTTCTCCCGATTTTATAGCATTTATTCGATCTTTCAAAATCTTACGAGGTGTCGCTTCCTTAAAAAAATGTTATTTAATTTTGATCAGCCCGTACATCTAATTGATAATATTTTTTTTAACTGTACATCACTCCATCCCATAAAACTTTAGTAGAATTCTAAGACGTTTAATATCGCAATAATAAAATGATTTAACTACATACCTTCTCACAGAAACTTTTGAACGCTGTCTTAAGTTTGTGTCTCAGCTCCCTTTCGGACTGTTCGGCCGCTAGATCATCCCTATCGTGCATGTGCTGGTGCTTCCCCAGATCCGTAGTTATTTCACCGACTTCCGTATAGAATTGGACGTCCACGTGTTTCTTTTTACCGAACATGATGGCGTGCTTCAGGTGGAAGTGCAGCAATATTATCATTTCGCCGTCGCAAGGTTGAAAGAAGGCGTTCTTTATGTTGTTGTACAGGATATCCACTTTATCGCCGCGAACCGATGTATAGCGAAAACCGTTCGTGTGTGCCTCCAGGGAACCGGTCATTCTTTTCGTGACTATGTTCGGGCGAATATACAAATCCTTAAGTTTCGGATTGCCCTTGTTTTGAGATAGGATCAGGGTGTCTTGTTTAACGAGATCCTCTTTTTCTCTCTCTTCCGCTTCGCGTGTTTTAAATTTTCTTTGTACCTGTAAATCAGATAATCATGAATCAGAATCTATTTGCTTTATACCAAAAGTTATATTAAATTATTTATTGTTACTATCATACTTTGATTATTAAAGACAATTCACGGATTAATGTGGAATATATCATTAGAACAAACAGAATGATTTAGGCGTAATTTATTTTAGAATCATTTTAACATCTGTCATTAACAAACTTTCACGAAAATTAAGAGTTTCAATTCAGAACCAAACGAAAAATGTACATCTGGGTGTAGATTTTGCGCCAAATTTTATACACCCTATATATATAATATATTTGCAATTTTACAAGTATAATACATACACACATTTGTCGGTGAATAAGTAAAAGGCAATGTATACATAAAATAAGGGTAAAATAAAAAATATGTGTATAAATAAGAACAGGATAATAATAATTTGCGTACCTCTTTAATTAAACGGAATGCTGTATTCAAATTTGATGACGGAGGAGAAATCTCGCCGGGTTCTTTAGTATTTGTACTCCTATAGGTAACTTCTTTGAGAAATGTCGCATCCGGTTGTTGATAAGTACCGCTTTCGTTTTTACCCATCGTAGATCCTGGATGGAAGAAGTTTATACGCAAGTAAGTATAATCTCCTTCGACTGATTGTGATATATTTTTAATAGTCGATATATGGAACGGCACCGGGAGTCCATATATGGGCAAGATTACGGTCTCGTACTTTTGATCTACGTATAATTTTAGTTCCTTAACCTCTGGTACCCTGGGCATTTGATTTACGTTCTTGTACGAAACCGTATTCTTTCTGACCTTTTCGACATCCTTAGCCCCCGATTGCTTGGCCAGACGTTCTTTCGCCTTCTCGTTTAACTGGTGGGCCAATTCTTTTTGATGTTCCTTACGTTTTTCCTCAGACGTTTGTTCGCAACGTAATTTTGATTCTATGACCGCAGTTCTCTTAGTGCGCCCCCCTAGAATTTCGGGTTTGGGAGTGTTCTCTTTCTCTTCGTCGTTCTCTTCCTCCTCCTCAGATTCATCTTTCAAAAAGATTCCGATGTTTTTAATCTTTTTTTTTGAAATTGTTAAAGTACTAGCTGGCCCACCTTCGTTTACTAAAACGGTATCGCCAATAAACAAAGCATAAACTTTCCCTTCTTTATCGGCAGCATCTTTATTTTGTAAATTATTAAAACCCATATTAACATTGAATATCATACCCTTCCTGGCTACAGCCGCGGCCTTTGGACCGATTGTTAATGAATTCTCTTTAAACTCAATTCCCATTGCGAATCCGAAAGTTTTAGTAAGATTCTCGAGTAATTCCGCCTTTTCTTTCTTAACGTAACTCACACCGGCTTCGTAAACTTCGGATAATTTTGTACCGGCACTAAGTTTCTTTAATACCTCTTCTTCTAAATTCAACAAGAAGTTATAATTATTTTGAATGTCATCTGATGGGTTAACTAAGAGTGTGCGCACTATGTTGGAGCAATATGACTTATACCGGGCCCCCAAAGAACATATTATAGCCCCAAAATGCAAATTATTTTTATCACTCACAACACTGAATTTGAGACTGTAGTTTCCGCCGGATTGAATAATAGCTGGGTAGCACATGTCGACTTGTGAAATATCAACACCGCTCACATATTTCTTATCCGTAATCGCAGATTCAACACCCTCTGCTAGTTTACTATGCTTAACTTTCTTATCGGAATCAATAATTTCCATGATTTGATCTTTTAAATATTTAGTAAATACATCAACGGTAACCATACAAGCTTTCTTAATTGTTAAAATTTCTGTATCTTCTTTTGGGCACATAACATAAGCAACTGCGGAACTAACATCTAATGTGGTAAAGCCTTCTTTCTTCAAAGCCCCTCTCCACGAATCCATAAATTCACCGGGATAGCTTTCTTTAGGGAATGTGCCGATAGATTTCCCTTTCTTGCTGGATTTAATCGCCGACATTAACGTTTTAAAGTTGTTCTCGTCTTTATCGTTTCTATCCCTAGTTAACAACTTCAGGGCGACGCTGTTTTCTTCCTTATTGTTCTCAGCTTGCCTCAAAAAATCTATTTTCTTCTTGCTGGCCAAAAAATACAGAGTATTTTCGGTTAAAACCATTATCGTATCGGTCAACTCGTATCCCACAAGCCATGTTTGTAGCGCGCCGGATTTGCTGTACACAACTTCTTCGTCCACACCAACGGCCGTTACCAAACAATCCATTTTGGAAAAACCATTTTCACCATCCGATTTTTGCCAAGCGGTGTGTAACTTCTTCAAGCGGCGATAAAATGTCTCCTTATCCAAATTTATCGCCATTTCCACCGATTGATATTTTAATTTTTTTAACAACGTGCTACTAATCAACCATCAAAGCGGTGTAAAGAGCATCAACAAGGCGCCAGAACGGAATCTTTTGCGCAATATAGAGGCTGTCAAATATTTTTGTTTAAAATAAACTTTGACAAGTCAAAAACCCTAAATAGGAGGATTTATGAGTTGGTATTAAAAATTTTTATTTAAAAACAACAAAAGTGTAATATATTTTATTGTTTTTACATACAAATTTATAATAACATCCAACGTTAATATTTAATTAATTATCTAAGGATCTAATCATCAGCATACAAAAAAGTCGCTGTCAAAAATTAAACTAGGGGAAACATACTCACATTAAAAAACCTACATAAAAGGGGGGGTGGGGTGCTGTAGTATACCCGTGGTTACTTGACCAATAGAGGGCTCTGGGTTTAAAATTGTAGAATTCTACATAGAGTATTTTAAATATATATTACAATACCTTTAGTTTAGTTTGTAGTTCTTTTGGTTTTTGCTTATTGTTTAATCATTATAGTTATTTTTATTCAACAGTTATTTATTGCTATTCTATACATTGTTCAACAGGTAATAATATCAGTGCTGATATAGAAATATGAAGTTGTGTTTACCAACGCTTGACAGTAAGTCTATAAACAAAGGGAACGACTTGGATTTGTAAATTCAAATTAATTTCGCCAAATAAGTCAACAAGTAGCGACAACGCTGCCGCCATTGCGCATGCGAATCACATGCCCGCGAACAGCTGAAAACGGGAGCACGATAAGCAGTAATACCAGGTAATACCCAGATTAGCAGTTTACCAAACTGCGTGATTATGACAGATCGGAAAACCATCAAAATAACCCCGTGTCAATGGAATTATGAAACATTTTTTCAAGAGACACACCATCCATTTAATGTAAAAATTTCGCGATGGCTTTGTCACGAATGATAAAATTTAATGAGATATCGTAAGTACTAGCAGTTAACGTCAATTGCAGAATGAGATAGAATACGTTCTTGATGCAGTTCAGTTCGATTGCTTCAACAACCTACGATTAGAGATAAATCCAAGTGTATACGCTCATTTAAGAGAATTCGCCAGGATGGAGCTCGCCAAACGTTTGAAAGTATTGCATCACCCTTTACGAATATCAATGTTGACTCCAGGAAGGTGACTGTCGGCATATTATGGAAACCGTTAGGATTTACTGTTGCTGTAAGAATTAAGTCTATTCCAAATATGTGAGTTTTTGAAAATTGTCTTAGTTTAGTACATTTTGTTTCGGCGGAGCGGTTATATGGCAGTATGAAAATATGCGGGCCCACGCTATACGCATGTTAAATAAACCAATGGATTTCATGCAGAAGCAGGTAGATCTGAAGTTGGTACGAAGTGCTTTCACTAATATCTTATTACCGGTTGATTTTTCACTTTAAAATGGTATATTGTAGGGAAAATTACGTAAAGACGTAAATGTTTGGTGGAATAAGCTGAGCCCGGGCGAGAAAATTTTCCTTCCTATTTGTGTTCTTAACGTTTTGGTATTTGCTGCGTGGAGAGTACCTAAGTGGCAACCGACAATGTTAAAATATTTCTGTTCGAATCCGGGAAGTCGGCAACTATGCTGGCCAATGCTTTTGTCGACTTTCAGTCATTATTCCCTATTTCATTTATTAGCAAATATGTATGTTCTTCATAGTTTTAGTACAGGTATGTTTATTATATTGGTTTCCCATATGCTGATATGATTATATATTGTGAGTTTTTTAGGAGCCGTCGCTAGTTTGGGGAAAGAGCAGTTTTTAGCATTGTATTTGAGTGCCGGTGTCATATCTAGCTTCACTAGTTATCTATACAAAACAGTAACGAGACAAGCAGGATTATCTTTAGGAGCGGTATGTGTTTATGTAATTTTTTTGACGGCTCTCTTTCTTAAACTTGTATTTAGTCAGGCGCAATCATGGCTATATTAGGCTACGTTTGTACCCAGTATCCAGAAACTAAACTAGGAATTATATTGCTGCCGTTTCTTACTTTTTCTGCAGGCGCCGTAAGTAGTATTTGTAATAGAAATAGTATTATTCAGTGATACTTGAAGATTCATGGAGGTAACATAATAATTTGAAGTTTAAGCTGTATATTGGAAAGCTGCTATTTTGGCGTAAAATGTATAAATGAAACGTATTATACCTGCGTCGAACAATGCGATGGCAATGTTTGCTGTATTTATTTATTTCGTTCCGCTTCGGGGTGTTTAATAATTCAAGTATATTATTTTCAAATCAATATTTGCCTGTTTCTCTACCTGACATGTTTGCAAAATTTGTAAATATCAGCTGTTTTCAGTTATATTGTTCTAAACCTGACTCTTGCTCCTCTAGCAGGAGTGGAGAAAATTGCTCTAAGTGCATCTCCGATTGCTGTAACCCTACTAATGAAACATACATTTTTCAATGGAATATATGACCCGTACTCCAACTGGGCGAGAGTTACCAATGGAAAACGCTATAGAGTTCATGCATTATCCTGAAAATTATGATTTTAGATAACTTGCTCCATCAAGTGTTCCACAAGGTTCAAACCTCACATCATTGCTTCTCAAAATTTCCTTGAACGATTAGATTAATTTGCATGTAAATGATTTATGTTATTCTTTCAAGGATGTTTCTAAACTTGATAATTTTTCCCTTTTGAAACACATTGGGACGATTTATTTAGCTTCACTGCTGAGTATGATAATGGCTGATATTTACATTGAACTTTATCTTTACTTCCCGAACCTTCAAGGAACACGACAAAATGTATCATTACCAGTGACATGTAATTGAATTTTTAGGCTATTAAAGTGATTGTCGGCCTAGACACAGCTGGTGTACTACTCGGTTGGAAAATATTTGACCACGCAGCTCATTTAGGTGGTGCGGCCTGTGGAATCGGCTGGGCCTATTGGGGTAACGAACGCTTGTGGCAGAAACGCGACCCGATACTGCAATACTGGCACGAATTTAGAGGATCGATCAAATGATCCACGAAACGAAGTGTACATACAGCGTTTAATATTTAATCTTTATTTAATCGTGGTGTATATATACAAAATTATTTAATAAATTTATACAAGTTACGTTCATTTAACCATTTATATAAAAGCGAATTTAAAAAAATAAGCCTTCACAAATGCCATAAAATAAAAATGTTTGTATGCGTTTTAAAAATTCAATTGGGTCACGTGATATTCCATGTGTTCCCCAATAAAGGACGCTATGTAGAAGTAACTGTGATCGTAGTGATCTCGCAGTTTCATTATCACAGGGATGTTCGACTGTTTGCACGCGGCCAATAAGTTTTCGGGCAGGAGCTGTCGGTCTTGGTAGAATTGGTCTTTTGTTCCCTACAAAAGCGAACGAAATACAAAAATTTACGTTTGTATTAAATCCAAAGTTTAGATAAGATTTTTTTTTGTAAAGTAAGGGATTCCCCAGTTTGTTTCTATTATGAAACGTACAAGTTTAACTTACTTGATCGATGAAAATTATTAGCGGTGGTCCGTTGTATTTCCTAACTAACTCCGTAGCATCCCAGTCGCTCCAATTGCCGGTTTCTCGCGGTCCGAGGTATCCGGAAAAAGCTTTTTCCCCCCAAGGACATTGAGTGGGATTCGATATCGGTGCAAATGCAGAAACGCTCTTGTACAATCCCGGATTTTTTAGGGCGCATATTAAAGCTCCATGACCACCCATGCTACAAATAAAAAAATAATTTTATTAGCGTACGTATTTCTCCCAGATTTTACTGTCCTAGTCGTAATTTCATTCAGGAACGGCTTTATTTGTTTATTTATTTCAATGTGTGCGGAAAATACACATGAGACTGGTCGGCAAGTATTCCAGATCGCGCTAAGCATACCTCGCACCCCGGTGAAAGCTGAGCATACGTGTATACGTTGTTAAGTTATTAAATAATCACATATCAGCACAAAATAATCTTTTCTCAGTCAGAGACGACAATCTATGTATTGGATGTAGGTTAGGTATAGGATACGGTGGCTTAAAATAAATTTAAGTTAAAAAATATACCCCTTACCACCTTGTTGAGT
>JARFOC010000305.1:66328-78217 GCA_031763485.1 Osmoderma eremita | reverse complement strand
TGTGGTACAATCCACCACGACAATAGGATTAAAAGAGTTCAGCAATGAACAGCTACAATTCCTACGGGAATGTAAAGTTTTCATATATATAACAATGGTCCCAAGATAGAACTCTAAGGCATGTTGTTTCTAAGCGTTTCTGTGAGGTTATGTTTAGACGTTATGAGTAACTATCATGATGAAGCATCACAAATCTAAATTTCCTAAATTCGCTTACAATATCGCTTCCATTCATAATAGTGAATTTACAATTAAGATTAGATTTAGGTGTGTGAAATCGGAATCCGTTGACGCTGTACATCAAAAATGTAATTAGGATCGGTCGATGCTATACATACCTCAAATTTTCACCGAACAATCAGATAAGCAAACACTTCATATTTTGACACAAAAGAATCAGGCTTATCAGCTATTAGTGTGATAGAAACAAAGAACACGCGTTAGATATCATTAACGTTTTCAAGCGAGCTTTTTTTCATGCCCCCTGAAGATACACAATGGGGTATTGGTTGATGTATGCTTACTGCTAATCTGTCATTAGACTCATTACACTCACGCTGTTAATTGGTCAGAGCGGTTTCCCCAGGGTAATAAGGTCAAAAATTAGCAAGACACTTAATTTATTATGAATAAATGCATCAATCAACTAGTTAGGTATATCTTCTTACTTGATAACGACGTAAACATGAAGTATAAAAAAAGGATATTATATTGATTATGTTATGTTTATAAAGTAGGCCTTGAAAATTTGAAATCGCCGTGAATTTTGGCGGGAAATTTAAAAATTACTTATTTAATTTACCTATACATCATTCACTTTAAGAAAATAGCGTTGGGCAAGTTAGGCGTATATTTTGGACGTTTGCTATTGGCCAATACGTAAGACAAAATTACACACGACGAAGACAGGTGTTTGTGCTTACGAAATTTATGTTGGATAAAATGAAATATTACTGATTGTGACGTTTTTGTAATGTCAGTTGTCAAATTTCTTCGGTTGCTTTTGATTGTGTATTTGGTTATTTCTTGCGTTTCCCGTTAATATTATTTGTTTAGCATATTAGGAATAATGATTTTGTTGAAAATTGGTTGCTATATTTTCAATTGAAAAAAACCTGCGGTTACTATGAATAAATGAATGGTGAAATGTTTACAGAGCAGATGAGAAATGTTTAACCCTCTTTAGAACCAAATTGTAATGATGTTAAGCAGCGATCGAAGAATTTTGAAGAGATCTATATTAAACGGCAATCTCAAGAATTTTGGAGGAGTCTACAGACCGAATCGAAGGATATATAATTTAACTAATTGGCTTGTTTCAAGAAGAATTTTAGCCACTAATACTGGATAATCATCGGAACCACCAATGATGGAGTAGGGTTATTTTTGTTGTGTTGTGGCACTCACGCAATCTTCAAATAACACAATTTTTTGCCAACGTGTATATTATTAAATTACTGCTGGACTTTATCAAGTCCACATTGATTATAAATTTTTTTCTTCCATCTTTTTCTATCGTGGCTAAGTTATGCCCCCTTTTCACACGAATCGTGTAGGTTTTAATTTAAAAATAATAAACACAAATTCTAGCGATGACATTCACATTTATACACAAGATTTCATTAGCAACTTTTAATAAACACAAAAATCTACACCTATAATTTGATACTTTAAAGTCAAAATTAAGGTTGGATAGAAAGAATCGTTTTCTGAATGTAACAATTCCAAAAAAAGAAACGTTATATTATTCTAATTATAACTGTAGATCAGCATCAATTATATTGTAAGGGATTAGTATAGTTGGAAACAAAGCAATAACAATATTAGATTGACATTCTAGTGAAATCATTGCTCCATTGAGATTCTAACAACCAAGTAACAAGGCAAAACAACACTCACTTTCCAGCATTTAACCTTCGATAAATCCATGATAACAAGTACAAATTAGAAATCATAATATCAAGATTGTTATTTCATCTTGGGCTTATTTTTTTCTTATATTAACTCCCAAACTCATCTACAATAATAACTGCATAGCAGTTTACCAGTGCCTAAACTAAATAAATGGTAAAATAAATATTACCAATAATATATTTTTGTGTTTTATTAACTGATGCAATATGAAAAATATCAACATCAATCAATATGTATCTGCATTTTTAAAGTGCACTTATAAATGCCGGAAATTTGGGGTTTATATAAATATATCAAGATGTTTTAATAGAATCTCCTTTTGATGATAAATTATTTATGCAATCTCGTCCTCTATAAATAAACACATAAATTTTAAACCCATATAACTGTAGGAGCTCCTGTTTGGTTATCATAAAATTGCATTTATCCGCTCGTAGAACTCAGGACGTGCTTGGTTATTACAAACAATCTCATTAGAGGCAAAAATAAATAAAGATGTTTAGGTAGGGTATACACGATCTATACCGCCTTTGTGAAATTATTTAAGTAAATATATACCGAAAAAAAAGTATAAACCCTAAGAAAAAATTCAAAGAAAAATATATAAATCAAGTAGCCTGAAGCATACATTGCCAGGGTTCAATTGCTCCAACTTACAACCAAACAAAATAAAAATGAAAAATTAAATTAGCAAACAAAAACAAAAAGGCATTATAGTTTTTAATAAAATGTATAAATAGCGGTAAATAATGTTGTGGCCATTTAGGGATTTTAAGGTTATGAAAATAATTTCATTTTTTATAATTCCATTTTTAGTTCCTAAACATTTTTAAATAAATGGGAGCTAAAATATACTTGCATTGTTACAGGGCTTTTACAACAGGCGCAACCACAAAAAAGTGTGAGTAAACATGTTACACCTGTGTCGTTAATGGTAAAAAAAGCACTAACAAAATAATCCCAACAGAAAAACGCATAACATTATAACTTACCAGCTCTTCCGTAACGGAAACACAACCAAGCCACCATGGTCACAGAATTTAACACCACGATCATCTTCAACAATCGATTTTACTACATTTCCTCTAATTTTAAGCACAGAACGCGTTTAGAATCGTGTTAGCCTCGCTTGAAACTTGAAACGGTTTTCGCGGGATCCGGCGGTGACAATTTTTAGCGTTCACGACACTAATAATTTTATAAACCAACAAAGGACGTTCCATCTCATTCTATTTTTTTTGCAAAAAGTAAACAAAGATATTATCGGCAATTAGATCCGAAAGCAATTTCTTCGCAAGCCCAAACCTCCCACCACTGGCGACAAAATCAGTTGGCTGCGCCAGTCAGTACGACCAACTGTTGCGCACCTGCTTTAATAATAATGGGACAGTGCTAAGAGATTATGGCAATAAATTTTTACTGCGGTGTGAAAATTATTTTTTTATTATTATTAGTAGTGGCATTAAGAGGCAACGTGTTTGTCGAACAAATTTATTCGACGATTAAAGATTAAAGGACCATGTGTACTGAGTTATTATATAGACGACAACAACTAGCATTTATCGCGGCACGTTAGAAGTGACAAAGAAGTTAGAATAATAATAGCGATTTTAAACTGCTAACGGTATATCGAAAGAGAGATTTGAAAATCTTCATTTTGTTAATAAATTTGCAAGTAAATAAGAAATAAATTGTAAAAATAATAAAAGAACAGCTTTAATTCACTTCTTGCACACCAGATGTCGTTCTAGCCTACAGGTAGGGGTATTTATATTTGGCGCTATATTTAAAGTAGAATACATTACTTTATGTACTATACAGCATTAGCCGGTAGTTTTAGGTCTAAAACGTAACTATAAATGTGCGTTTTTATGTAGTATCTTACAATATCATATATGTAAGTGGGTGAAGTATTAGTAATTATTAGATTATAGCAAATTAGGACAATACGCAATTAGACACTGTCATAGAAAGAAAAAATTCAAAAAATGCTTTTTGTGCTGATTTAGTACACAACACCATTAACCAATCGAAGGCGGTGCGTTAATAGAATATTACAGCCTTAGACCATTTATATTACATAGATGCAGCTATATTTCCCAATTGTGTTTCCAACATATCATAGACTTAAAAAACGGCTGCATTTCTGTCTAAGATACGGTCATTAGTATGTCATTGAGTATAGTATACCTTTGGTGTAAATCAGGGGTTACTCAGCCAATAGAGGGCTCTGAGTGTAAAATTCTAGAAGTCTGCATAAAGTATTTTAAATTTATATTACAAATCCTTTAGTTAGTAGTTCTTTAGGTTTGTAGTTATTGTTTAATCATTATCGTTATTTGTATTATTATTGTGTATTTCGTCAGTAAATATTGACATGTCCCGACTGTACTTTTTAGTATAATTATATTCCTAATGGCTATGTTTCTGTCAAGTAGGATAGATTAATGTTAGAGAGAAATGTTTTCCTTCAGAGTCTTTAGTGTGGAAGTTGCTATTGTAGAAGTCGGTACGTGTTAAAGTTGGTTGATGCGTTATTGTGTATGAAAAATAAGTGGATTTAACAATTTTGTGCGGCAAGAGTAATCCGAGCAGTGTGTTTATTGTATTCCGTCTGGTAAGCATAAAGGTTAATTCCTAACATAACTTTCAGGAATGCGTCAATCGAAACCGTCAATGCGTGTTTTTTGCGCAACTGTGCGCACACTTTCTGAACAGAATTATAGTTGGAAATAGAACATGGGCTACCTAAAAATTTGCATATCAAAATGCATACACTTTTTAACACATTTTGTATAGAAGAATGTTTGTATAGAAGAATGAATAGAATTTTGGTTGGCATTATGCATCCTGTCAAGTTTGAAATATATGAGATTTGGCGCGGTAATCTGTTTAGTTGGGTTTACGGACCACCAGAGGGATAGGCGCACAGTTTTAACATTAAGTGCCCCATCTTTCCTTACTATATTATCTCTGATTTAAATTATTGTATAGGAAGCGAGGTAGTTCTATGTGTCATTTCTACATATCTCTGATATGGATGGCGTAACTAAAACATGATTGTGCACGTAGAGTATATATGGAACACACGTCAAAGTTTTGCTAGAAAGGCGCCATCAGGCGACATTTATATGAGATATGACATTTACATTAGATAAAAATCGGAGATAAATGAAATAATCTTTTTTAGTATTCATAATAAGCAGGCGATAGTAGTAAATATTTTTGAGGTTAGGTCAACTCACGAAAGTAAACAATTGTATAATCGTAACGTCTTGTTTATGAACGACATGACTTTATTAAACGTTTGAAAACACAACATCGCGAACGTTACAAATCGCTTATGGTAACTCGTTACATACTATTTTAGTCTCTTAAAATAATGTGTATATATCACGGCAAATTCAAATATATGTGTATGTAAAAGTCTTGTCCCGCTATAAACATACCAATACCGTGATTCTAACCGCATTTACCGTAGTTGCTTCTGGTTTCTTGTTCGGAGAATCACCAAATTTGGGATTTGCTGAACGCGTTTACTGAAAGTGGCATCCCTAAATTGCAATCGCAGTTACCAGAATAAGAAGCAGGAAACCTTAAAATACCGACTTTAACCAAAATCACAGACACATATAGATTTTATAAATACATAGGTAATTATAAATGACAGGTATGTAATTATAAATCTATACTACCATAACAAATAAAGAATAGAAGATATTATTAAGATCCATTTCTACACGAATACTGGCATTAGATAGCAAGTTTTCAAATTTGCCGCTTTATATTATTGAAATCAAGTAACTCTCCACATATCACATACGTCTCAACTGTTAACTACCGAGATAAAAGATGGTCGCATTTTACATGGATTGCTTAGCGTTCCCTACCTTTACCTCTATAATCTCTGATAACAAGTGTATATTTGTAACTTGCAAATTTGAAATTCTCGCTCACAGATTATTCACATATGAGTAGTCTGTGTTCACGTCAAAGTTAGTAGCAGTTTACAGCTGGTTTACAGTTTAAACTTTGTTATTGGTTTGTTTGTTACACTTTATATAGTGTGGTGTGTGAAATGAATCTGACAGGGTAAATTGTAAATTCCAGATCGAAAAGTGTTTACGTGGAATTCTAAGTGAATATCTGTATATAACCAAAGCAATGAATTGTTATTAAGTGTTGGGGAAATAGTGTACGAAAACAGGAGGAAAACAAAATAATGCATTTTGCGCGTCTAAAAAGTTATTTGTTCGAGGTAGGTTAGGAATTTCCTTTTTTGCTTTTTTTATTAATAAAAATGTTAAATAAACACCGGGTGATCAATTGAATTTATAATTAAGCTGTGAATATTACAACTTGGTTGATAACACAACTGTTAATGACGTGTCACATTTGTAGGATTTTACATGTTTAACTTGGAAAACAAAGCTTTTCTTATTGAATGTTATTTTAAAGACCGTTCCTTTTCTTTTAAATTAATTGTTTCATTATAGAGACATTCATTAAAATCGTGCACTTTTATCAAAGCATTTTAAAGCAACACAACCTAAAATTATTATTACTAATTAAGCAGAACTATAGACTTTGTGGTGAAATACAAAGCCTACTTCAATTGCAAATTCAATTGATGTCGTAATAATATTACGTATATATATTGACCAATTGCGATAATTAACATATTTGAAGTATAATTCCGGATCTCTTTTGGCATTAAGAAAAATTTATTAAAATAAAGAGAAACGCAGTGTATAGGTGGTTTTAAGTCCATTAAAATTTCAAATTGTTTAGAATTTATTAATCTCTGATATTTTTATTTTAACTTTTAGAATTGTTTAAAATTGAGGTTAGAATTGATTTTAAATGAAATTTTTTTTACTGAAACAGAATCAACCATCTTACCAAGGCTATACTTACAATCAACTGGCTTTATTGTTTTTTTTTAATAAGTAAAAAATAAAAACAGTTTCCACTTTAATTACCCTTAACAAATCGTTTCAATTTCGACTGCACCGTACATATATGTAGTATATTGTGACAAATTATCCAAAATCAATTAGATTTAATACACTTTCAACATGTAACTAATCTAAATACGTAAAGCTTTCGTGAGTGGACCTTTCACCACCGGCAATCTCCGTTCGACGCGAGTCACAAAGCACCCCGACGCTTACTGAAACTTGAACCAAACTCCAGCAGGCGTCATTTGCCATCCATTCAGAATTTCCACACGCAACAATCGGCCAGGCTCCCAATGCTGCTGTCGGGCTTTCATACGTATCAACGTGCCCGACAGCAATAAATCATGCGAGACCTGTCGATTTTTGTTATTAACCACACGAATTATGTGGCCTTTATAATGTTCGATTGCCTATGATTGTCGATTGATGGAAATGTTTTAATATAGGAACCTGAAATGTTGTAATAGAACCAATCGGTTGTTTGGGAATTCATGTAGTATTATAAATAGCATATTTTAGTTTGATAAAGAAGGATAAAAAGAGATGAAATCTAATAATATACAAATTATTATAAAAATCCGATTTTGAGATTTGAATTACGCGCCGTTGCAATGACAGAAGTGACTATGATAAGATCTGCCAATTTAAAATTTCCATTCATATTTTGGTTTAATAATTTTCAAAACGTTTTTTGCTATTTTAGACCTGTAGCTATTAAAATCACACATTTAAACATAAAATATTTCATTACATTACAAGTTGATAACAGAAGACCACTTAAACATGCAACAAGCATTGCATTTATATCATACATGGGACGTGAAGTACTGATTAACATTGTTCAATGAATCCTTTCTCTTATTGCACACGCGTGCACGAAATAATTAATTCATTCTTTGAATTTTGCCGATGTAAATTCAAATTAGATTAATATGAATCAATTCTTAAACGAAACTGCCATTAATTATCTCTTCGTAGGCTAAATATGAGTAATTTGTGATTATTACTAGAGAGATTATCAAAATTTTATTTAACTGTAATACGAAAGGTAAATGAGATGACCGGATTAAGTATAATAAAAAAATGGAATTTGTATTTATTACTACCCTCTTACGGCAAAGTACCAAAACTCATGCGTGATGCCAACATTACAGTTTCCTATGTTACCACCCGGATATTTTAAAATCAAATATTTATGCTTAATTTTAATGTGTAATAAAGTAATTAATTTTCTTAATGGCAATGTAAAATATTTAATATTATAATCAAATACCCTGGTTATTACTCATGTTTGCATCTGCTTTGTATAACTTTTTTTTTGAGTTTAACAAAAATAGACTGTTTTCCTCAAATACGTTTAAACTAAATAACAAAATTCTCCCCTTACAATAATTTTTAGTCTAAATATCCACGGTATAGAACTTGAATATTTACAATGTAGCTATGGTTGCGTTTGTCTAAAGCGAACACCCTACGGGTGAACTATAATTATAATTTTAAGTCATTGGAACTTAAAAATGTAATGATCTTTGATCGCAAACGCTTTCGGTGTATAAAAAAAAAGTATTTCGAGCATCCGTTACTCTTTTCTACATAGTTTTAAATTTTCAGACAATTAGCGAAAACGTAAGACAAAAGTACAACTAAATAATTTAAACAAAAGAAATAATGTAATGTAAATATAAGTAAATCATTTTGCGGGAAGTTACTCATTATAAAGCCAATTATTGTGATTAATATGCACCCAAATATGTACTTTTTGATATACGTTTCGGCGTACGAAATTCCAGTCAACGTAAGTAAAGTAGGAGATTTATTATCCGCCTGATATCACATCGTTTCATTTGTGGCAAAATTAACCATTGAATGAGAGTACGTCCACGTACGTCAAATGCGTTTAAAGTTGGAGAACTGTCGAGGAGCGCACAATTGAAATTCGATCGATGTAAACGAAAGATTGCGTATGAAAAATGCCACCGAAAAGATTAAATTACCGCACCACGACTACATAGCACCTCTGCAGAATGTCGGCGTACGAGGGGAAGTTGAAAAAATTGGATTTAACATGTAAACAGGGTGAGTTAACCAAAAAAAGTTGACGTTTCTCGCGATCGATTTTACGACATGAATTATAAGAATGTGAACGATTTTGCAGAGATGACCACCCACGACGTCTTAGACAAATACAAAGGGAGATCTTTCTATCCAGAATGGAGAGAATTCGCGTGTGGTTGTGGGGCTGCTTTAATCAATATTACTGTGACTTATCCGATTAATAAACTCATTTTCCGACAGGCAAGTTAATACTTTTTTTTCCTGATATATATTTATAAGCATGGCATTTCTTTTAGATGCTGCGTGGGGTGAAAGCTCACAGTGCATTCCAAGAATTACACCATGAAGGATTACATTACCTTTATAGGGGCATCTTACCTCCGTTACTGCAAAAATCTGTTTCGCTTTCGGTGATGTTCGGTGTTTACGAAGAGTCGAAACGAGTTTTATCATATACACAAATGAATAATTTTATAATTAGAATATTCTCTGGGTTAATAGCCGGATCTGTTGAAGCCTTATTTACGCCATTGGAAAGGATACAGACGGTACTGCAGGATTCGGCTTATCATCAAAATTTTAAGAATACTTTTGATGCATTTAAACTGATCGGTTTCAATTACGGACTTAAGGAATATTACCGTGGCATTCATACGATTATTTTAAGAAACGGGCCTGCAAATGTTTGTTTCTTCATCGCACGGGAAGAAATACAATGCAGGATGCCGAATACGGAATCGGCTGTGATGAGGACTGCTATGCAATTTATCTGTGGGGCCGCCATAGGTGCTTGTATTTCGTGTTTATTTTATCCGTTAAATGTTGCCAAAGTGGCCATACAGAGTCGAATCGGCGGACAATACGAAACAATATTCACAGTGTTACCCAGAGTGTATCGCGAACGTGGTTCGAAGTTGCGTTACGTGTATCGGGGTGTGCTAGTTAATTGTACTAGGTCGTTCTTGAGTTGGGGTGTAATGAATGCCGCTTATGAGAATCTAAAGAAATTTATATACAATTGATTAGGTGGTAAGAGTATTATACATTGTATTTATAAAGTAAATATATTATTTTTGTGATTAATTTATATTAATGAATTATATTTTACGAGTATTAAATTATAAATACTGGAGGAAGTGTATGATAATTTTGTGTACTTCTGTAGTTTGATTGTTAATGCTACTGATATTGATGTGATATTTTTAGTTCAAATTCTTGTTGAAACTTAGTCAGATTAAATTATAAATAAATGAATAAAAATAGATTCTTTTTAATGTTGTCCATTGTTTTTTTAAATTTATGTAATTAGGTCAGCAATAAGAATTCAGATTTAAATTGGACGCCAAAGACTGGGACATGAAGTTGGCTACCCTGAAGGCGGGATAGTTAATGTGGCCGTTCGTAATGCAAGGGTAATACCCTTGTAATACCATATGACATTTGAAGTTGATATTAATGAATGAGAATTTATTATGTAGCCCACCGGTAGTTAGAGAAATTTTGTCTCATGAAGCTCGTGATTATTTATTCCACTATGTACGTTTGAATTTTACAGCCTTCACATTTTTTGTGGTTGGAAATTTCAAATGACCACTCCGGAAAAACTAAATTGTTCTACATAAATCCGTTGTCTTGAACTAGTTCAGCTAAACCAAAACTTGTTAATAAAATATCTTGTTGGTAGCTTGAGCGTATAGTGACCTAAAATATTTATAGTTGGCTACATTAAATTTTTTTAAATTGATGATTTGATATCACGTATACACCGTGGACATTATACAAGGTGATCAATTTATAATTAAGGTTAAATATTACAACTTAAGACATTTTTTCTCGACTAACCGATTGTTACCAAATAGTAAAGAACGGTTACATCCCCACCCTTCAAAATTACTATATCCTAATAATCCAGGATGAATACAAGGAAGCAAACGTTTTAATGTTATAACCTAAATGCACATGGTTCAGGGGCCAATTCAGTGCAATTTCTTACAGACCCATAAAGTTACATAAAACTGTAACGACGTATTTACAAGCTGCGTTCGTTTATTTGTTCTGGATTTGGAGCAGTGCAGACAGGTGCGGATCTAGAAACGTTAAAGGAGTGAATTGTGTATTTTATATTCGAACGGTTATAGAACCTTTTTTGTTCTTATCATAAACTTACTGACTTATTCAAACACTGATGTTACTATAGCACTGAGCAAAACGTATGTAAAACACCAAAAGGCGAATGAAAGGACATTAGATATGAATATTTTATGTATTATTTTGGCTTTCTTAAAATTTCACAAAAAAGTGAGGTTATAACCGGCTCTATTGCTCTATAAACCCTACGTCAACCACTCGGTGTTTATGGAGTGCCGTGGAGTGTGTTCTATTCACTCCACTCCTAATTTTTCGAACGATTAAAAAATAAATCTATTAGCTCCGTTTATAATAAACGAACGCCAAGATGCAAATAGCTCTGGTAGAACGAATAAACGAACGCAGCTACAGATGCACGGTTAGAGGGATCCTGTGCAAGTATTTGTAAATACATAAACCGCGACTACATTCATGCTTGACAGGGTAACAAAGCTAACAACACAGCCTGTCAAACATGAATGTAGCTTGACAGGCTGTGTTGTTAGCTTTGTTCGCAGTAGTCAGAAACTAACCGAAATTGTACGACGCATGCGCATTAACTGCTATGCGTTCGTATTTCCACAGCTTGAAATTTACAATTCGGTGTTCGCAGAGTAGTAGGATTGCAGTAATAGACGGTTAGTGATTAGTCCATAAAATTAGACGACACTAAAAAGATTAGATATCTGCGTCGCTGCGCATGCGTCAAATGAGCGCGCAAAAGTAATGATACAATACAATTTCATGTTAACCTGATGTTAACCCTGCTATTTTATAGTTCAGAAATGTACTAGAAAATGTTAGCGGGGATTAAGCGCCCAAAATTTGACAA
>JARFOC010000305.1:42531-66228 GCA_031763485.1 Osmoderma eremita | reverse complement strand
TTATTAAGGTTATGATAAGAACAAAAAAGGTTCCACAACTGTTCGAATATAAAATACACTATTCACTCTTGATCCGCGCCGCTCCAAATCCAGAACCACTCTAGAACAACACTAAACACACAACACTAAAAATAATTGCGGCAAATTTGAATTTTGCTGCTTGGGGTGTTAGTGCAATAGAACCGACTTTTGACAGTTGACAGATAGATTATGCTTAAACAAAACTATCAACACTAATAGTATGTTTAAAAAATCAAACCGCCTCTAACCGTAAATCCGGTTTGCGTTTCATCAATCATCCATTTCTCTAAAATGTATGTTTATTAAACATGTTTTCCTGAAATTGGTAATTTACGGTGTTACTAAACCAAGATATTTTCTTTTTTCTTTTAGCGCTAAAGTTAAGAACTACGTAATGTTTAAGCTTACGAGATCTTTGTGGTATATGTTTTTGTTGTTTTTGATATTTTGTATTTCGAGAATTGCTTTTTGTGACAGACCATTTAGGCCCATAGCTGTGTGACCGTCTTATATATGTTTAAAATTGTTTTAGCAAAAACAAGCCATCCAAAAACCACATACTATTCCCACACAGTTTCAAAAATTACCATGTAATTTACCATTACCAACTTTATGGTTGATTTCTTAAACATACCATAAATAGAACGTCAAAATGACAAATGTCAAGTAACTACGTTGACAACGCTCTGTTTGAAGGAATCCTAGGCGGACGAAATGTCACTAGATTTGACATTAGCATGCATTTGCTAAATGTGAAGTTGTGTTTGGTTGTGTTGGTATGATTTTAACATTATCGCTGTCAAAGGTTGGCTGTTTCGTTGCAAGAACTATATATTCAGTGTTTCAATGTGGTTAAGACCTAACGATCATTAAACAAACATTTACCGCGTAGCATTACATGGCACTCCTGCCAGTCATGTCACAATATGTTGCAACACCATTTTTAATCACAATAGGAATTATGGAAATTTAAAAATACGTGAAATTAATTTTTTATACGGCGTTGCCACACCATCAAAATTGTCAAAATTACTCACCAGCAGTTCTTATGCCGAAATTCTGTTGTTCACCCAACGAAACGAATTGCCAATCCACGTCCCCTTCGACTCCTTGCAAGTCATCGTTATCCAATAAGGCAACTTCGGGTTTCAAGGACGCAGTCTTCATTACGGGACCCATAACCAAAGGCAAGTACTGTTCGAATCTTTTCCCCATCACTTTGCATATCCTAGACCACGCGGAAATCAAATAACTCGTCTGCGGATCGTCGTCCGGCAATTCCGAACCTTCCGCGTGCGTCTTCAGCAACATGTCCATCACTTCGCTGGCGTCGCTCATGAACTTGTCCGGGCCCACGGCCAAGCCGATCAGAGAGACGCATTCGATCGTTTTGCCACGTAACAGTTTCAATTCGTCCTTATTCGCGTTCTGTATGATGTACTTCAAACAGGGCATCAATCTGTCGTAGTAGGCGATGAATTCTTTTTCGGCGGTATCGGCAACGCTGGCTATCGTCGTCACGACTTGTTCTAGTACAAGTTTGGTGCCCTTCTTCACCAACTCTTCGAATTTTGCCGTTAAGATTCCTTCTAACTTCGCCATGATACCGTCCAGATAGCCCGTCAGGATGTGTTTGGGACAGTCTTCCGAGAAATTCACTAGGGCAGCACCTAAATGTGGGAATTAAAAGAAAACAAAAGGAGATTTCATCACTTAGCGGTATTATTGTTAATTTACCGGCGTGGGCTTGTACTCTGGGGTTACCGTTGTCGTCTAATAGCATGAGTAGGCCTGGTATGACGCGGTCGTGGAATTTCTTCTGGAAAGTATTTGCGAAATCGGTGGACATCTGACCTATTGCGTTGCAAGCGGCGTAGCGCACTCTAGGGTGTGGATCTTGTAAATACCTACAAGAAAATTGTTTTATCGACATGCAGAATCGGATGAACTGTAAAGGTTCTTATTTAGAACGTTTGATGCAAAAACAAGGTGGTTAGAATGTTTCTCATATAAAACGCAAAATCTGAATTGAAAACGATTTTATTTTAAGATTTACCTTAGTACTCCTTCCATTACGCCTTGCACACCTTCCATTATCTGTGTCAAGGAACTCTCCATCTGTTTATTACAACCTTCCCCGATTGCACTCAGTGCCATCAGTGCGGCGTGTCTCTCTTTCCAATCGGCACTTCCCAACATGCGCGGAATGCTTTGCGTCACCAACGGCAATATAGTTTTACCACCTGCGCGATTAAGGGAATGTTCAGGATTAAAGATTTCAGAATTTACTTTACATTTTTGTAAAATTTCTCCTTTCCGAGAGGTTATGTTATGTCAATATCTCTTAAATTCTATTGTAAGGGTTATACACTAGCGGTCTTATTCATAAAAAGTTACAAAGGCTTCATAAAGCATTTGTAACCTTGTGCCGAAAAAACATCATTCATAAACGTATAATAGTGTTAGAAAGCTGTTATAACACTGTTGTAAATGGGCATATTTTACACTGGGGTGGAACTAATGTATGGAAGTGTCTCTATTTGAAATAATAATACAATTTATACCCTTGGCAGGTAACCGGGCAAGTAATTATGTTGAACCTTCTTCAAAGAATAGGGTGATAGACACAAATTTCGGAGACCTTAATTTCACTTAATATTGATTGGTATAATGTTATGATACTTATAATTCTTGGAATTTCGTAATAGAAAGTATTAATAATTAAGGTTTAGAGTCAAATAATATTTATTGGTATTAGATTCAAAATATAATTATTAATGTCAAATGTAAATAGAAAGCATTGACATTCAAAGGTTAATAATTATATTTTGAACGTCCAGTACCAAGAAGGCAGAAAGCTTAGGATTAGTGGGTAAACATTCAAATATTATTTGATTCTAAACCTTAAACATTGATACTTTCTATTACGAAATTATTATAACATTATGCAAATCAATATTAAGTGAAATTTAGTTCTCGGAAATGACATGAAATATTAAATAATATAACATGCAATGCAGGTAATCCTTAATCCTAATATAAACTACAATGTAATGCGAATACAAAGAATTATGTGAAACAACAGGATACAACTATTCAAACTTACTCGGGATCATTCGGAGTCACCCGAATCACCTATTCGGCACAGGAATGCAATACAAATGTACTGAATCCCCTGTTATGTCAAATAAACTGTTTAAATCCCTATTTTAGTTACACAACCCTTACAAACCGTTTATGAATTACCCTTAACTTACAACACTGTTTCAGCTTAAAAAGTGTTGTAACTAATAGACGCTTAAAACCTGTTTTAGTAAATCTTTATGAATAAGGCCGTAGAGCTATACATGCGAATCATAAGGCACCTGCAAGTGTGATGTAGAATATAGGAAGAGTTCGAATTGTAATTCGAGGCACAGGAAGAGGCCCAATAAGGAGCCAGAATCAATTTTGCCATGTAATAACTTATACAGAAATGTGGTTTTATGGTGGCGTCCTCTAGTTAAACCAGAAAACGCATCTACACTGTTGCCTGTGTGCATCGTAAAAATGATGCCAAGTAATTGCAGCGTACTCCAACTTGGAACGAACCAATGAAAAGAACAGCAATATTAGAGCAAGTAAATCCGTGAATGATTGAGTGTTACGCAAGATGAAACAGTACTAACTGACGCGGAAATATTTTCAACGGACGATGGTTCCAGATTCTTAGATGTTTTTTTTCTGCAATCAGCAGTGGATGCAATATTCGTGTATATTTTAACATCATAAGCAAAAACATTAGGATGTCACAGTCGATAGTTTAATGGTAAGAATAGTAAAGGATCTAAAATTGACCCTTGCGGAACACCCGACGTGATACACAGAACTGTCCATTTGCCAAAAGAGATTGGAACTAATTTGGCGAAGATAAATTTATGCCGTGGTCGACGCAATCAAAGGCCTTTCATATACGTTAAAATGAATATATTATAAAAGGTAAACGACACACAATAATAAATTTGAAGGTGTACTGAAGTGTAAAAAAAAATTAAAAACATCTTACCTAACCCACAAGCTAATCTGTCTAGAGCGGCCTCCGCAACCACGTTATTGCTATCATTATCCTCGTCTAGTAACTCGTCCATTTCAGACCACCCTTCTTCCTCGTCAAGATCGGCCATGAATTGCAGAACCAGAGGAACGAGTTGCACTACATACTTCCCGGCGCTCTTCCGGACCATCGCCGGCGCCATCTCCGCCAGAGTCACCATGGTTTCCAGCGCCAATTGCCTCCAACTATCCAACGTATTGGGGTCGCTGAATATCTTCATACACATCTCGAAGATCGGAAGCAACTGTGGCCGTAAGTATTTCGGAGCGTTCTCGGCCAAGTCGATGAGGACCTTTAGGAGGGTATCGTCCTCCTGTTGCCGAACGCTCTCGATTATGACGGCCAACATGGCCGGTAGGAGATCGGAGAAATGCTTCACGATTTGCGTTTCCTTCTCGTTAATCATAATGAAGGCGCCGATCGCTCGCACCGCCTGAAATCGCACTTCGTACGGTTCGTTGGGATTTACGCTTTGCTGTAGCATTTCTTTTATTAGATCGAGGTAATTGTTTTGTAGATTGCCGAAAACTCCTGGGACCGAGGTGAACATTTGTAATGCCGCTTCTTTTAGAACCGGATTTGAAGCGTTCGCGCATTGAAATAGAAACTGGAATTATAATTTTTGTTTTAAATCTCATAAGTACCGTGCGATCAACAAATCCCGAAAACCACGCGACTCGTCAATTTAGTAACTTTTTTTGTTTTAAGGATGGTTAGAGTTAGTTCTTAGTTTGCAGTACGGGTTGGCAATAATAATACCACTAGCGTGCATATCAGCTTACACATAGTTTACGTCATCTAGTAACACAAGCAGTTGACCAATTGACATAATTTAAATTGGCGTCACGTGGTTCTCGGGATTTGTTGCTCTCTGTATATACAAGGTGGTATCCCAGACTTTAAAATTTAAAGAATTTGTTAAGTGATAATAAATGAATAAAATTAAAAGATTATGAAATAACAAAACAAACCTTAAATTAATCTAGCGAAAATGTACACATACAAAGCCTTCGGATAGAATTCACATCAATGTTTGCATATGCAACCAATATTAGCTTTGTTCCTTCAAGTCCGCTGAGCGTCAAATGGACGTCAGCCGCATGCGCAGTGCACAAAATGTTTTCCAACAAACATGCGAACCATGCAACGTAGTGTCCGTAAATTGTAGTCACCGCATTGTCAAAAGGTAAGTTCGAGTATTTGTAACAGCGCGAGTGAATTTTCTTGAAGTAAGAGTGGAGTGAGGTAGTGAGTAGAAAGAGTTTTTAACATAAACAATTTCCTCATAAATTCCGGAACGTTAGGGTCAATAGAACCGCGAGAAAAAAATCGTTAAATTACCGTTTCATAAAATCACAAAAGGATAAAATAGTGTGTTTAAAAGCCAAAATGTGGCAGTCGCGTTTACTTGTCGTAATACGTTACGTAACCTTCTGGGGAACTCGACAGGCATATTTTCTCAAAAACAAAGTTCGGGAATTTAAGATTTCATGCGTCAACTGTAACAGGGTTTATATTGGACAGACAAGAAGAGCTATATAAACGCGGTTTAAAGAACATATCGCCCATTACCGTTATAATATACCAGAAGGATCGAGTGCAGCGCAACACATGATTGAAACGAATCATCGAATCACTTCCGATAATTTTAAATTACTGAACGCAAATTTGTCGCGAGAACTAGACGCTTATTAAACGATATATATTTAAAAAGAACTTATTAAATCGCGAAAAAGGAATTTTAGAACATTCTAGCTTAATGAATATTTTTAACGAGAAAGAAAAGGGACATCTGGTATATTTTTCTTAAATGCGAGCAAACATATGTTGCAGGTCCTATGCTCATAAATAAGTGAACTACTGTTCGGGTTAGGCAGATTTTTTCTGAAATATTAGGATGTGTTCAGAATAAATAGAGATAGATGTTACATATTTCCTTTTTAAACGTGCATGTTAGATATAACTTTCGTTACTCGCGAATTGGTTGACAATGACAGCCGACATACTCTTGAAACATATGTCTGAATTTTATTAAATGAATTTGTGTGTGTAGATTTCCCGATACTGCATGTTAGTACTCTCTAATGAGCTGAAATTAACTCAGATTTCTTGCAAAAAGAACGCTACTAGTATGTATAGATGCATAAGTGGCACCATTGGTAGATGATACATAAAATGGCAAAGTAGGTGCCAATTACAAGTTAGAAAAATTGATATTATAGCAATTGTTTACCGCTCAATGTCTCTTTATCTATTAACATAACAACATTATCCTTAGCTCATCAAAATCTGCGACACCTACGTGTATAAATATAAAAAATAAAGCTTACCTGCAAAAATTCCGGCCAACGATTATTACCGTCGTCATCAATTAAATTCCTAGCAACTTCGGACGCGACATCGCACACCTTATGTCTCATCTGGCACGATTGGTCTAGTGGTATTGCCAATAATATCTGCTCTTTAAGTTGTGTCTGGCTCTCCGTCGGCAATTTCGGGAAGAAGTCCATGAAATCGTTTGCAAATAATCTTCGCAGGAGGACAGCCGACATTTGCCTCGCTTCCTCAGACAGTGATACATTGTGGATGGATCTGAGGAGGTAGCTGACCCTATTGTCTAGTGGGATATTCGAATAAGCTGCCTATAACAAAATGAAACGTTCATCTAACGCCCAACACTGAGTTATTGAGCGGTTTATTTTGGCGGGTTTTTTTTTTTTGGGAGCAATGTTTATTTTACCACGCTAAATGGGGCGTATTTATAATAATCGTCGCATCTACTGCTAAATAGTAATCAACGAAAGATTATGAATGAGGTTAACGGAATAGGAATCACATATTCTACGTATGATTCATGCAATTATGCCGTATAATCCTCGTCTGAGTACACGTTGTTAACAAAATGCACACGTTTATTAAATTACCGAAGTAACGTGCAAGGACACGACACTAACTATAAGCAAATATACTAAAAAGCCACTTACTTCTGCCTGACTTCTAATATTATTATCTGCTGACAATAAAGTTGATAAAAGCTGGTAAAATTGTTCCTGATCGGCAGCCATGGTCCCTTCATAAAAGAACGAGTTCAATACAGCCAACGACCCATAGCGCCCGAAAAGTTACTACACATGTATGGAATGATACGCAAATTTAACAGAACACAACAAAAAAAATTAATTTCGAACTTGTGATGAGCGAAATGTTGAACTGAAATTTGTTTTGTTATTTGCAATTCCATGCCGACCGATATTCTGAAGGGCTATGAATTAATTCTTTCACGATCTAGTTTCCTTCGACTTACCAAGTTGGCTACGCAGTGAATTTGAATTTGACAGCACTATAACCCAACCAAACCCACATGTTATTCTTGCATATTTGAATCTTTATTTTACGTATTGTAACTTAGATTTACATAGATATTCAAGGTAAAGAAAAGTATATACTTTTAAATTTAAAGAACTGGTAATATTAAAATCTATTTTAAAGATGGCTAAAGTAAGATCAACGTCGGGACCACCCCGTAAACAAGGGACAAACAAATCTGGGCATTCCATGAACCCCGAGAGATCAAAAGATGGGTTGAAGGGAGTAGCAAAACCTCGTACCAAATCTACAATTAATCGTTTGCAGATGTACAGGAATTTTAAGGCTAAACGTGATAAAACGGGTAAAATTTTAACGCCTGCCCCATTTCAGGTATTCCAATGGGATTTTCTCTGAAGAATTATATACATTCGGTTATTTCAGGGCTGGTTGCCGTCTGGGACGAGAGCTCGTGTCGAGCCTAATCAGAAATGGTTTGGAAATTCGAGGGTGATATCACAGAACGCATTGCAAAAATTTCAAACAGAATTAGGTGCAGCTATGAAGAATCCCTATCAAGTGATAATGAAACCTACCACTTTGCCCACGACGTTATTGAATGAGAAGGGGAAGAATGCGAGGGTACACGTTTTGGACACCGAGAGTTTCGGAAGTGTTTTTGGCCCTAAAAAGACTAGAAAAAGACCCAACCTTTCCGTTAGGGGACTAGATGAATTATCGGAAGTTATACAGAAGTCTTCGGAGGAATATAATAAAGAAAAGGATACGAATATTGTTAAAGACGATGGAGGCGTTCGAGATATACCCAGGGATTGGGTTATGGGTGCCGGACAGTCGAAACGGATCTGGAATGAGCTGTATAAAGTGGTCGATAGTTCCGATGTATTATTACAAGTGCTAGATGCGAGGGATCCAAATGGAACACGATCGCCATACTTAGAAAAGTTTTTAAAAACAGAAAAACCTCATAAGCACCTTATGTTTATACTAAATAAAGTTGATTTGGTTCCAACTTGGGTTACGCAGCGTTGGATAGCGATTTTAAGCAAAGAATATCCAACGATAGCTTTTCATGCAAGTTTAACACATCCGTTTGGGAAAGGAACTTTGATTAACTTGTTGAGACAATTCGGTAAGTTTTGATGTTGGCATGATGTAAGATATAATTGTATAGAAAGCTATAAATCTATTTAGAATTGGTCGTCATTTCTATGCTTCTAAAAATATCTTGTATATACTAAATATTTCATTTATTGTTAATACTAATTCCTTTAAATATTTAGGTAAATTACACGTCGATAAAAAGCAGATATCGGTAGGGTTCATCGGGTATCCAAATGTTGGAAAATCATCTGTTATTAACACATTACGCAGCAAGAAAGTATGTAAAGTAGCCCCAATCGCAGGCGAAACAAAAGTATGGCAATACATTACATTGATGCGAAGAATTTATTTGATCGATTGTCCAGGTGTTGTATATCCCTCCGCAGAAACTGATACAGAAAAGGTATTGAAAGGTGTAGTTCGAGTCGAGTTAGTCAACAATCCAGAAGATTACATTGGAGCCGTACTCGAAAGAGTTAAGAAAGAATATATGTCAAAAACGTACAAAATCGAGAACTGGTCGTCTCCTTTAGATTTCCTAGAAAAGCTCGCTTTTCGCTCTGGGAAGCTATTGAAGAAAGGCGAACCGGATATAGGCATAGTTGCACGGATGGTTATAAACGATTGGCAGAGGGGGAAATTACCATTCTATGTAGCACCAGAAGGATTTGAAACACCACTGCCCAACAATAAAGATGAGAAGTTAAATGTGGTGCAAGATCTAATGAAAATAAAAGTTGGATTGGAATATGCTGGAGATGACATAAAAGAATTAGAAGCGATACCAAACGCAAACAACAGTATTGCAGATGAAGAAGCAGGAGAAAATTCGATTTCAGAAGAGAAAAGTGAAGATAATGTTAGCCAAACTGATTTGGATACGACTGAGAATGTTTCAATCGAATCAGAAAATACCAAAACAGATTTGGACACGACTGAAAATAATACAGTAGAAAACGTATCAATAAATGACGACAACACAGAAAATGATTCTGACGATTCATCATCGAGCAGCATCAGTTTCTATTCTGATATGCAAGAAGAGATGGGGGATGAATTTGCAGTGTCGACATGTGGAGATTTTAAAGTGCAGAAAATGAAATCAGACGATAAAAAACAAGGTAAAAAGTTAACCAGTAGGCAACGCAGGGCTATCGAAAGGTCAATTAAGAGAAAGAAGGTTGGAAGTAACTTTTACGAAGTCACCAACGTCAAGAACAGAAATAGAAGAAAGAAAAAACTATCGTAATGATTTGTATGTGTTTTGTGAAATTATATTTTATATTAAAATAATAAAAGGTTGTTTTCATATCTGTTTCAATTTGGGATTTCTAAAAAGAAATCTGCTTTAGCAATTACGGAATAGGTAGGTAATTAATTATATTCTAAGAAAGAAAGGAATTGTTTTTGTTTTAATTTAGCGCTTAAAAATGCTCAAACTTCTAAATATAAAATTTACACGTTAGCAGTGTTTAAATTTCGTTCAATGGTTTTAATATGTCATCATAGGAAAATTGAGACGCCCATGGCGTCCTTCAGAACTGAAATATATTTTCAAATTGGTTTACGTAACCACGAAGCGTCAGCAAACTGCGTGTTGTAACGGAGCTTAGATAGATGGAAGTAAAGCAACACGATCATAGAGGTCGCTATCTATATTATGGCAAAATAAATAATAAAAAGAGGGGTTTAGAATATATGTAGAAAACGCACAAGGGACAAAACAAGTTCTTTTTTGATTTTTATAAAGCTTAATTTTGTTTTCTGAGTGCGGGGCATCAATGAGGCTAAGAAAAAAAATGGTCTATCCTTTTTAGTGCGTTATATACATATATATATAACAAACAATTTATTTACTTAAGACGGACTCAAGTTTCTGCCTACCGGGCGTCATCATCAGCGTTCTTCGGAATGGTTTAGCATTCGAGAGGACTTGCTTTTGCTTGGTATCGTGCATGTGACAACAAGAGACAGCGAGCCTTCAAATAGCGTTTTATCGGTTAATATCGAGAGTTCTAGGTTGGCATGATTGATATTCATTTAGTTCCTTTTTGGGAGCGACAGTTGGTCATTCCAGTGAGCAATATAAAATATCTTTAAGCTTGTATCCGTGTATTTATTAAGAGTTAAAAGAAACCCACGATAAGAACAAATATATTAAAATTATTTAATTTAAAATATATTTTTTATTAAGAGAATACAAGCAATAAGACTATGCAACTACTATTATATATTTATTGGACCAAGAAATCATTTAGTTAAACGGGCACAATGCATTCTTGTTTTATAGTTAATTGATTTTTTTACACATATGCTACATACATTACATGTCGAAATAGTGTATAAGAATATACGTAAAACACTTATCGTTTAGGTTGTATAGCTTTTAAAATATACTTCTAAGCAAAAAGTCTTACGGCCTTATTCATAAAGATATACTAAAACAGGTTTTAAGCGTCTATTAGTTACAACAGTTTTTAAGCATAAACAGTGTTGTAAGATTAGGGTAATTCATAAACGATTTGTAAGGGTTGTGTAACTAAAATAGGGATTGTAAACAGTTTATTTGACATAACAGGGGATTTAGGACATTTTTTATTGCATTCCTGTGCCGAAAAGGTGATTCGGGTGATTCCGAGTAAGTTTGAACAGATGTATCTTGTTGTTTCACATCATTCTTTGTGTTCAGACCATTTAGGCCCATAGCTGTGTGACCGTCTTATATATGTTTAAAATTGTTTTTGCAAAAACAAGCTATCCAAAAACCACATACCATTCCGACCGGTTTCAAAAATTACCATGTAGTTTCAGTTACCAACTTTATGGTTGATTTTTAAACATACTATAAATAGAACGTACAAATGACAAATGTCAAATAACTGCGTTGACAACGCTCTGATTGAAGAAATCCTAAGCGGACGAAATGTCACTAGATTTGACATTACTATGCATTTGCTAAATGTGAAGTCGTGTTTGGTTGTGTTGGTATAATTGTAACAATCGCTGTCAAAAGTCAGCTGTTTCATTGCGAGTGATGTATACATAGGAAAGTTGGTAGGAATCGGTTACATTTTGTTACACAAGAAGATGAAGTCATATGTATTCTTCTCCCAAACAATTAGTTCCTGAAGGCGCAAAAGTATATTTTTTAGTATATCCAAAATCATACCAAAAGTTACTCCCCAAAACTCCTTTATACCAAAATTATCAAGTTCTCGAAAATTTTTGTTTAATTTTATGCCAAGAAAAGAAGATTTCTGCCAATAGATGGCACGTACGTTCAAAAATTAAGTATATAAAAATATATTTAAAAAAAAAAGGTATATTTATATATTTTTTTAAATATATTTTTATATACTTAATTTTTTAATTTTATGCCAACCAAATTTAAATTTACTACACGCCATCTCCGACTAAGCCGCTTACAAAGGAACTAAATTTATAAGGAATTAATAAAATAGCTTTTCTCCGCGTAGGATGTGACTAACATCATTCAACAAAGTCAACGTCAAAACATCTTTTAGTGGGTTTACCTTAAAATTTAAATCGTTAAAATTACATTTATTTATGTGAAGAGTAGGTATAATTCAACGATCAAGAAAAATGAGGCGATCAAATGAAGCACCGCCTGCGGAAGGCGACGAGCAAAAGAAAAACGAAAGACGCGAACAATCCTTGGCAGCTTTGGTGATTTTTTGCGGGATGGTTGTTTGTATAAGAATATTGCCGATATTCGTCCGGCTGTTCAGTAGCTCACCTAACAAATGCTGATGAGAATTATTCGAGATTGTTTATGATTCTTTAACGAATGGATAATAAAATATTTTTGTGTTGGTATTACATAAGTTCCTTTATTCTTCAAATATACACTGTGCACGTAAAGGTTGGAATAAAGACGGATTTAGTCTCGTACGCGTCGCAGGGAATTGTTGACGTAGACACTCCTTAATAATAAATACAGTTGTTCTAGCACACATGTATTAGTTTGTGCTGCAGGTTGTTGTACATATGCGATCATAAACATCGACGCAGATTTCGCAAAAGTTCGACTTTTGCTGTTAGTTGTCGTAATTTTGTATTATTGATAACTTCATGGTGAACCGGTCGCTGTCAACAAGCTGTCAACGCACATTACACAGCACACATAACCTAAAATGAGTACTGATGATTAGGTTATGCATTTCTACAGCTGTACAAAAACGCTCATATTTCCAGTCCACTCCCCCTAGAACACATATATCTGCAGCGAATCACGGCGTTTAGTTTCACGTACTTCTGTAACCACGAAACTAAATCTTATCCGATCTTTGACACACCAGTTCGGTAACTACGATTAGCTTAGTCGTCAGAAAACCAGCACCTATCATCACAAACCGCGAACAAGATGCCTCCTCACCACTACCGCGGTGGTATTTCGAGTATAGTAGACCTTCTTTTGCGTTATTCGCAATAGCGATTCGAGTTTCTGTTTAGTTCAGAAGGATACTCGACGGATTGAGTTTCGAGTGCTCTTCTATACGCGGTGACATTTCGCGATGTCTGTTCCCGTAGTTAATGAGTTTGCGTTTCCTGTTTTCGCATAGACAAATGTAAGTATGTAACATATATTAGATAGACATAAATGAATACTGTAGTAAAAGTAACGTTTACTTTCACATTTATTATTTCCTATAATGCGTTTGTCGTGAAATGAATTAGTAAATTGCATTTTTATAATTATTTTTAATATTATTTCAAATATCCCGCTCACACAGCAACTTTAAAAAAAACAGTCTGTCAAAAGTTTTTGCACTCGAATAATTTTGTTGAATTGAAAAATATTGTGTATTTAAAAACAAAACTCATTATCTGGTATGGTATGGTTCATTTGTGCGCTTCAAATAATAAAAAATAATAATTTAAATCCACGATTTGCATAAGATCCTAAAACACAACATTAATCTTAACTGGTTGAGGTTGGCTTCAAAATGATTATAAACTAGTTTATAAAAAAAAAATACCACTAACTCAATGTGTGAAATATCTGAGTAGAATCTGACACAGTTTTATTCCACTAGTGATTTGGTGATTTTTTCGTTTTCTTCGTTAAACCAGGTAAGGATATTTTTGTTTTAATTCAAAGCTATCGTATTCTATTATTTTAAACTACTTCATATTTACTTAAATACAAGAATGAAGCAAAAATAATAATAACAGCAGTAAACACGAATGACAAACGGCGCAATGACAGATGACAAACAGGGTGTAGCCAATCTACGAAAATAAATATGAACGATAGAGTATAACCAATCTAGGAACCTTTTTGAAACCAACTTCAGAGAGTTGACATTGATCACACAGGGGAATTTGCAACACTGTAATGAAATATCATTTTAATCATTTAATACACATCCGTGTCTATACCACGTGTATTCTTTCTTCTATAACCAAGTTTTTACTGAATGTTTATTCCAAGAAACAGCCACATACCGCACGATTCACGAACGGGGCAATAAAACCTTCTCTTTTTTACTCCGATAACAACATAAATGTGCCCAGGTGGCTGGGTAAAGACATTTATAGAACGCTGTGTGCGTATAATAGTAATGTGGAATACCCTTGCGTGCGAGAAGTATACAGGAGAATAAAGAAAAAGCTAGATCTTTGCATGGTTTCCTCTTCGAAAAACGAATAACAAGAACTTTAAGCATATATACAAGTACAAAGCTATTGTATTTATATATTAATGCATTATGTTATGTGTATGTGCATCTGATTATTGCTTTCGGCGATTTCTTTAAAGTGTAATAAAAATGAGAGTCACGATTTCAGGATTGTAAGCGAATTGTTTGTCTAGAATACGTATCTGAGGAGGATATCTCTACGTATACTATCCGGTTTCTTACAGATTCCATTCATAATGTGCCTATATTTTGGTGGCAATTTCGGAAATAATAATGTCCAAATTTCAAGCAAACACATGCTCACAAGATTTAGTTTCAAACGAAATAAACTTTAGAGGACGGTTCTAAACTATGTGATTTAATCAGTGATTTTGTAACGGTCAATTTACAAATCACAATGGTAAAAACTCTGAATAAATGTGATGTACTTACCCTTCTTTGCCGTATTTTTTATTAAAATATCACACAGGCATTGTTATACGCACAACAACAAGATGAGGATACCAGCACTAATATCAATATTATATAAAAGGAAACAGTTTCAATTAACGCTTTGAACATCAACAAACTGAAGCTAGCATCAAACATGAACACTCAACATTCTACCTTTATAACCTATAAACAGATTTCTGTGTATGTACACTAAAAACATGTAAATAAAAAATTGAACGGATGTGGAAAAGAAAAAATCAAGTGCGTGCAGACAAAATAGTGATAAATAAAATGTCTTTTGTAACATTTGTAAATGAAAGAATGTATGTTAAGAAATAAAATTACAAAAGACACTAATTCAAATGCCTTATTATGCCGTAATTGTGGATAAATAGAATAGATGGCGTTTAGTAAATTATAGCAAACATAAACTTATGTTCTTATTTTGTTTGGTGTGATACGGGCTTTCTATCTGCAGTATAAATCCTTTTTACATCTTTAAACTATCATACTTAATCCTGCAATTTTATATGCAAACGCTGATTGGATTCTTTCGAAGTACTATTACTATGTTAATTTATTCAAATATCAACCAAGTTTTCATATATGCTGTTAAAATCAATTTAAAGTTCTGGCAATGTGATAAAATGTAATCTTTATTGTGCATAACGGAAAACTCTTCGTTATCATTTTAATCGGAACATTCTTATACATTTAGTTTTAATTTCGAAACGAAGATGTTGAAGACGTTAGAAAATTAGAATTAGTTCGGTGTTAGTAACCCTTTTCCATTTTTTTGCTAGACTTTTTCAGTAATGGAGAATGAAATACATGCAAATTTTAAATATAGTCTTCGCAACCAAACAACCGACTTTTGACATCGATAATGTTAAAATCATACCAACACAACTTCACATTCACCAAATGAATAGTGATGCCAAATCTAGTGATATTCCGTCCATATATGGTTTCTACAATTAGAGCGTTGCCAGTTGCATACAGCTCGCGCAACGAAACAGCCGATTTATGACAGAAATAATGTTAAAATCACACCAACACAACTTCACATTTAGCAAATGCATACTAATGTTAAATCTAGTGACATTTCGTTCGCGTAGGATTTCTTCCATTAGAGCGCTGCCAGTTGCATAGATAAGGTTAGCTGTCAACGTACTTACTTGACAGTAATTTTGACGTTCTATTTAGTGTTGATAATTTTAGTATTTTTTAACCATAACCAGGGGGAGTGCACTAGTATACCTTTGGGGTAAACCAAGGCTTACTCGACCAATAGAGGGCTCTGATTGTAAAACTTTTCTAATAGAGGGCTCTGAGTGTTTATATTTATAGAGTATAGTTTAGTTTAGTTAGTTGTTCTTTTGGTTTTTACTTATTGTTTAACTATTATCGTTATTTTTATTATTATTGTGTATTTCATCTGTAAAGATTGACGTGTAGCGACGTGTATTTTGTTATCGCACGTCGAGCTAAAAATGATTCATCGCCAGGTACCTGGACCGACTGTACTTTTTTGTATAATTATATTCCTAATGGCTGTGTTTTGGTTGAGTAGGGTAGATTAATGTTAGAGTGAACTGTTTTCCTTCAGAGTCTTTAGTGTGTAAGTTGCTATTGTAGAAGTCAGTACGTGAATAAAATTATTGTTAAAGTTGTTTGGTGCGTTATTGTGTTTGAAAAATAAGTAGATCTAACAATTTTGTGCGGCAGGAGTAATCCGAACAGTGTGTTTATTGCATTCCGTCTGGTAAGCAAAAAATAATAATTCCAATTGTAAATATAACTTTCAGGAACTTTTCACACGGCTACTAGTTTAGTCTTTTTATCTGTAAAAACGAATAAGAGAAGAAAACCAATTAATCAATGCAATTAGAGAGCAGGTGTGACACGACAACTTCGTATTCGTGGTAATCGGTTTACATTTTGTCGGTTTATGTAGGCGTGTTCCCCGGTAACTAGTTCCAGGTTTTTTGCGATTTAGCAGCGACAATTTTGTTTCTCTTGTTCCCGCTTGGTAAGTTCCGCACTATTGCTAGATAGATAGAGACAAGCCAGATAGATATATGTCGTTTTCCCTATTTCATTTTCAAATCGACGTAATTTACATATCCTGCCTTTGGTTGAATCGTAACTCGTTAAGACGGAGGCGTTTGATTAAAGACAGGTACTATAAAACGTTAGTAATTTTACTTGGCTTGTCTATCTGTGCGAGTATATTTAACATTTATATGGTGTTGTCATAACAAGGATTTTAGATATTGCTTTCTAAATCGAACATTTTAGGCGCAGATATAGAGATTTTACGTAATTTTAGTTATAAATATTTTTAAAAGGTGTCATAACAGCGCCATCTATGAATTGTTTATTGAATAATTTTAAATATATTTTGGCGGGATATTTAAATAAATGTCAATTTAAAATTAGATACGCAATACCTAATCTCATGAATAAACTATATTCGAGTTCATAAAATCTTTAAAAAAAACAAGACAATATCAATTCAGCACGTCTTTACACATGAGAAAGGACAAGTAGGAGTGAAATGTTATTTATTCAAATATTCATTTATTTTGTTCAGATTGATCGGAAGTATCTACTATAATAAGTAATTATTTGGCTTGAATGTTGCGAATGTGTATATATTAATATTTACACAGTGTTTGCTATAACAGGAATTTTATATATTGCCTAAGATTATGTTTTGACAGAGACACAAGGAATAATTTTCATTATATTTCGTTCGATATGTTTTGAACATATGTACCACATCATTTCTAAATCGACCATTTTAGGCATAGATACAGTGATTTTAATTGATTTTAGTTTATATTTTTTTGGTTAAATTATGTCGTAACAGCGCCATATTTGCTTATTGATTTAATTCAAAATATTTCCGGCGGGATATTTAAATAAATGTCAATTTGATATGCAATGACAATCATACTAAATAAATAAACCACTTTTGAATTCATAAAACCTTTTAAAAAAGGACAAATATACACATTAAGCACCTTTCTACACCTCTAAAACCAAATAATTACAATAATACAAGTAGGTGTGAAACATAATTCGTTCAAACATTCATTCTGTTCTGGTTGATAGGAGCGGAAGCGATGCAAGCGACATCTGGGGAGGACACGTGGGCGATCGTTGCAGTACGAAGTGGGCGTATTGCGGGGGCTTTTTGCCGTTCCAGCGCGAGAATATCGTTAGCACAGGTGCCCACTCCCAACTGACATTATCGGGTGAGTGCGATCTGATTTTAATTAACGTTAATTCGTGGGTTTGGCGGAGATCGAAAGGATTCCCGTTGCGCCATCTGTGGTGTGTATATGCAATATGTTTGGCGGGAAATTTGAATTTGAAATCTTTGTTTTTGTAATTATTAAGAAAAAATTGATTTTATAAAAGTAGTGATAATAAGTGATAATCGGGGGAGAAGTTTTGAGGTTATAATGTAATAAAATACATAGTTTGTATTTTACGACTATGTTTAACTGTATGTCTTTAATCTGTAGGGATGTACGTATATCCAATTAGTTTGGCTGTAAATTTAGCGGAAAGATTTAATTAAATTAGGCTTAGCGAATGAATAACAGATGGTGAATGTCCACGAGGGATTTCATTTATGAATTTATAATATATATGCTAGTCAACTCTTCATTGTAAGTTAATACACTTAAAGTGTTACGTGAAGTTGGATGATGGTTTACAGTATTGGAAATAAATGCACCATTGACTGTAAGTAAACTATTAGATAATAACATTTAATATACCTACTTTTAAATGTAAATATATATTATTCATCATGGTTATGTTTTCGCAATTAAACAACTGACTTTTGACATCTCAATTCATTACTTGGTGTCATAGCATAACTGCCTTGTAACTTGTAAAGACATTCAGAGCATATCGTATGATTTGACAGGTATGTGGGTAGGTTATGGTTATTCAAATATATTTGAAATAACTAAATAACAAATATGTGAAATACAAGTTTGATGTGGTTTTAATATTGAGTAACAATGATCACATAAAAAATACGAAAACTGTCAACTCTGAAGATAACGTCAAACGACAAATGTCAAATAAGTGCGTTGACGAAATGCCACTAGATTTGACATTACTAAGTAATAGTTGGATGTGAAGTTGTGTTTGGTTATGCTGGTCGGCTGTTTACTTAAGAGAAAGTTTAGAATGCTGAGGACCCGTTTGTAACATAACTGTGTTTGTTTTCATTATTTTTATAATTCAATTAATGTATTGAATATGTAACATTTTTAACACCAGAGGTACCGAAAATAAATAAATAAATGCAAAACGTTCAAAATCTAGATACACGTGCGTGCAATAAGCTAGTATGTGTATATAAAAATCTATTAGGTATTTATTATATAAAATGATGGGCTGCATAATATCGGGTGATCAATTGACTTTATAATTAAAGTGAGCTACCATAGAACTAACATAGTTGGTAACATATTTTCATAACTTTCAATGAGATGTCGCATCAAATTATAAAAATCGTCTAATTTATGAGATTCTAAAATGCTTAATTTGAAACACAATACTTTTCTAGGCCTGATGTATTTTAAAAACTATCCGTTTTCCTTGAAATTAGTTATTATTTATTATTAAAACATCCATCAATATCAGGCACATTTAACAAAGCATTTTAAAGTAACATAACCTAAAATTATTATTTGTCATTTTGTGATAAACATTACTAACAGAGCAGTGTCATACATTTTGTGGCAAAACATAAAACCGACTCCAATTATAAATTCAATTTATCTCACGATATACGGTTCTGTAGTAAGGAAATAACAAATAAAATTCTACTTGGTTTCCAAATATTAATTAATTCAAATGAAAATCACATGAACGTCATGACGCCTTTTCATGGGTAACACGACGTCAGCTATGCAAAGCTATCGATGTTTATTTATTTGTCTAGTATAGTATATTGTTTCCCATGTTTTTTTTCATATCGAAATGCATTATTCATATAAAACTTAACCTATATTTGCATTACCTTGAAGAAGAAAAGGATACACATTTGTAAGCCGTACTATCTAATGTGGATAGACTGCAGGACAAGGTCATCATCTATACGTACCGTGAATGCAAAGAATTCTATTCAGACACTTCGGTAAAGTACAGATAGGGAGCGATTGTAATTCACAGCTATAGGAAGGCGTTCTTGCATTTGCATAGATATCTCGAGGTCTGGATTTACCGACAAAAGACCGGTTGTCATGGAAAGATGGGTTACGTTTATATTGACGGGAAAGAAATGATAAATAGCTTCATACACCGATCATACAAAGCTGATATGAAGATAACCCTATACACACAGAGACTTCTACACAAAGTGAGTAAATAGAGGAACTAATATTTTATGCATACATAGGTACATATATCATAGTTCCGGCAAATCAATTGAAAATTTCTGTATCTTTAAAAAAGTTTTCAACTACAAATAGGGGTATCAATAATTAGTGGAGGCTTGTTAGTTTTTAGGGATAAGGGTTGCACAAAAAATAAATGAATAATAATTCTGGTATGATATTTTTAGTGTGCTTTCTAAATTTGTCGTTTAAGGGCTTTGAGGGCGGGGAGGGTATCTTTAAGTAAACATCATAGATCTCTATAAGTCTTACAAGCTTAAAATAATCCTTGAGACAGGTGGCGTGTACAAACGCAGGAAAAAAATCAACGCGAAAAGTTCAAATTTAGTATAAATGAGTCACAAGTCCATTTGTCTTTTAAACAACAGTATAGACTCTTATGAGACTATTTGTATCCTTTTTTAGTTGCATAATTAACACATAGAACTATCTCACTTACTATTGCACAATGTTGTCAATAATTTCAAACAATTTGTATCGAGTGAAATTAGCTACATCATTTACCATCTCATGTCTTGTTTGTCATGTCATTATCTTTGTGGTATTATGTTGTATACTTCGGTAATTATTCAATTTTTTACGATCTAGTAGTTTAATATGTAACAATTATTTATTCATACATAAGATAATATATATGGGACATATTATATATGTTGACAGTTGACTTTAGGGTTATGTGATTAACTTAGTGGCATTTGAATGTCAGCTATGTAGATGCTAAAATACAGAATTTCCCTCTCAAGTTTGTAGCCAAGGAAGCCGAGTGTGAAGAGAATCATGCATTAGTTCGTATATTTTCCGTGGATCATTTTGACCGGGTCTGAATTTTTAATTATTTCCGGTTTCCGTGTTATTCAAGGATTCCTGAAAAGGAATTCAATACGGGAAAACAAATAAACTCTCGCAACGAAACAGTCCGCTCTTGACATGGATAATGTTAAATTCATACCAACATAACCAAACACAACTTCACATTCAGCAAATGCATGGTAATGTCAAATCTAGTGACATTTCGTCCGCAAAGGATATCTACAATTACGTCGCTACCAGTTGCCTGGATAAGGCAAGTTGGCAACGCACTTACTTGACATTTGTCGTTTGACGTTGTACTTCGTGTCGATAGTACAAGCAAAGTAATTTTGTTGCTTGTTTGATACAGTATTTCGAAAAATAGCGGGATAATGGAGACTCATTTATACGCGTAACTTCAGTCAGGGGGGAAAAATAAGCATCGTTCTATGGAGATCAAAATGCACAAACACCTGGTTGCTACATCTATGACGTCTACACGAACTCAAAACCCTTTTTGTACCTCGTAAGCCCTCTTTCTATATTAGTCAGTAGGTAGGCGTTTTGTCCTAAGTTTAAATAGGTGTAAAACAATACATAGTCTTTTCAAAAGTATTTCCTAATTTCGTTGTTAGAGAGCGCGGATGTTAATCCCATTTAAATCTGATTTAATCATATTTTCTTTGGCGCGTTTTTTACATCAATTTTCTGGCACTGTTTTCGAACACTAGAAAGCTACGAGTTGGACACGTGTTCGCCTATACCGAATGCGTTACGTGTTTATACCTTAATGCTGCTGTAATAATCTTTAAAAACCGGTCATAAACAAAATTATCTTCGTTCCACTTTTTTATCTGGGTGAGCGATTGTTTGTTTTGTAACTGCTCGTGGAAAGGCTAGGCTAAATAGATACTTTTTAGGTATGCGCATGTATAATTGTAGAGAAAATTAAATTGAAAGACCGGTTGCTAAAAGGATGTATCTGTCATTATTAAAAATTTTTCAGGGGGCAATAAAAACTGAATAATTTTTTAGGGGATTAAGACAGAATCACAGAAAAATAGGCGATAGTTGTGTTAGGTCTTTTGAGGTTTAAGAACATTACCCAAGAAAATAAGAAAATCCTTTTGTTTGCGTTTTTGTTTGCCTGGAACAATCAAAAAAACTATGACATGTTTTAACAAAATATATTTTTATGTCAAATACAAAAATAAAAAATACATATATGGAGATATATTACAAAAGGAAAACATATTATTTATTATGAAACTCAAACATATTATTTTGAAATATGTTTTGCATCATCTGTGGTTGTTCGTCTGACGTCAATTTACGGTAATACGCAATATCAGCTAGAGGAAACATTTTGCCAAAGTTATTACATTATTATTTTTTTTATTTTTGACTTGAAGTGGAAAATCATCTCCTCGGTAACAGGAACAACCTGAAAGTGTCTAGGACTGCTGATTGTATAGTGTTTCATCTATTCGATTAGTAAATATACGCCCTCAAATTTCCCCAACATGTTTCCCCAATAGTGAACCATCTCTTGAACAGAAATGAGGTGTCTGCGCATAGATATGGGACACCTCCGGATACAAATGAGGCATCTCCGAACCTAATTGTATTATTAAAATCAAAAATTAGTGTAGTAAGAAATAAAAATGCATTTAAGAAGGGATAGAATCTATATTTAGGTATTTCATCCAATATTGTACACATCAAGAGTACCTATCACCTTGGTGTAATGGTTCTGGAAACTTCGGGCTAATATTTCTCAAAATGGTCGATATTTTCAAAACAATAGGTAGTGAAAACGTGTTGTTCATATTTTTTCGAAAAAAAAAACTAACTTCAAACTCATTTTATGAGCGAATAGCTACTTGGCTTACGTGGAGTTTAACGGCTTTCCTTGTTGGAACCTGAACCGATACAATCTCCGGCATGGACCATCGTATTATCTAATAAATATATACTACTATAATGTTACGAATTGGTAATTAAATTAATAGTGAATTTTAATAATAATAAATTTGGATTCTTTTTATTTATGTCAATTTGACACAAGCTCTGAAAACAACTTCTGAATGACAATTAACTGACACTTGCTAATTTAATTATAAGGACTTGGTCAAGAAATTGTAACTTTTTTAAATGATATCGAAAAACTTAAAGATGTATTTAAAAATATAATTTAGAAATGTTACTAATAACAATAATACGAACATATAATTTTAACGAATCATCAACTTTCTTATTTCTTACCGGCGCCATATTGGATTTTGACACCGTCAAATAGAATTTTTTTTTTCTAATTTCAACCATGTATAACATGTTAGTAGAAAGTTTTGATATTATGGTTTTATTAGCCAAGAACACATTTTAATATTAAATAAGGTAGCCATGAAATTTAAAACTGTCAACCGTTTCAATTAGCGTTCGTTGGTAATAGAAAAATGTCGTACACCAACGAAAAGAAACGAAATATATTAAGTAATATTTATTTATCGAACCAAAATACAACAATAGAGAGTACAAGATATTTACCACTGTATCCAGAACGACAACAGCCACATCGAACCATTCTCCTAGATCTTGATAGAAACTTCGAAAATGGATCGTTTAATACGCCGCGTAATGTTTATGTTAACAGGAGTTTGAATTAAAATGAATGGGATATTTTATAAATGGTAAATTAGAGGTTTGTTTTGCAAAGTTTATGTAAGCTTCGCACCTGATTTGTAACAATAAATGAAAATAATAATAACAGTAATAATAAAAAACAAAACAATGAACCAACAATTACAGTAAATGTTCAAATAACTGGCCATTTTGATTA
>JARFOC010000305.1:16519-34213 GCA_031763485.1 Osmoderma eremita | reverse complement strand
GTTTACCATTTTTAATTGTAATTTTCCTTAACTTTGTCGATAAAATTTTGTAATTTTCATGACAATAAAGCACGTTAATATTATTATTATTATAGTACTGAAGTAACAGCGAAGCTTTACTGCAAAAGATGACAGTACTGCAGTAGCAGTAAAACTTTACTGCCGAACTTTTGGATCTTTTGTTCTTAACCATATTGGTTCACCTCACACTGCGACGTAGCCCTATTGGTGCACCCACACTACCAGAAAAAACTTAAGCTTTAAAAAATTACAAAAAAAAATAGTTTTATCCTTAATGCGGGGTGAATCAATAGGGCTTAGAAGAAAACTTGCTTTATCCTTTTGAGTGCGTTTTTTCTTTAAATACACATATATTTATTTTTAAGTGCAACAACTCTTCTCCCACCATCTACTATTTTATATTCCTTGGGAAAATCGGTCGAGGCTTGAGATCCATATCCACCACAAGCCCACCTCTCCGTCTCGTTCCATCTATCTCTTTCTCTCTCCCTTTCTGTAGGGATAAAAATGCCGAAAACGTGCCTACCAAAATTACGCCAGTCCTAGAGTGCAATGACTCGCCGAGGCCGGCCATCCGTTGTGCATTCGTGCAGACGTACCAGACTCGATTCCGCGTTGAGCAATCCTGATGCCGCTGAGACGGAATTTTCGGAAGAAGGAGAAATGTCAATCACCCCTGTCGATAGCGAGCTGTTCACGCCGAACACTTGCTTCTTCGAGTAAGCGTAAGCGAAACGAACGAAGTAAAATCGTTTTTTTTTTAATTGGTAAAATTCGGAAAATTTTATAAAAATGGTCCGAGATTCGAACGTTGTGGTACTCCATCGTGGGGTTTGTGGGTCATAGCCCAGACGATGCACCTCAAGGGCAAAGATTAGAACGAATTAACAATTTTCAGCTAAAATAACACGTAATGGAGTACCTCAAGGTGCAAATCTACTGCCATTATTATTATATTTGCCATTTGCATTCGTCAAAGAAAGAAGATTTCTGCCAATAGATGGCACGTACGTTCAAAAAATGAAGTATATAAAAAATATATTTAAAAAATGTATAAATATACCTCTGATATCACACAACACGTCTGATTGCATAGCTTCAGGTAGTCCTCATATACAGACAGCTGTTTCGAACTCACTCACTCACTCACGAGAACTATGTGAGTTCGAAGCAGCTGTCTGTACGTGAGGACTACCTGAAGCTATACAATCAGACGTGTTGTGTGATCTCAGAGGTATATTTATACATTTTTTAAATATATTTTTTATATACTTCATTTTTTATTTGCATTCGTAATCTACACCAACGTTTTGCAAATTAACTTCACAAAAAGACAGTAGCTATTAACTCAAAAAAAGATTCTAATATCCGTTGATTAAAGTTTAAGCTTCATTATATTACATATTTGCATTTTCCCTTTTTGTATTTGACAATTTGCCTAGTCTTTGCGCTATCAACAGTTTTCTATATAATATAATTGAATTTGTACTGCCATTACATCCCGAAACCCTTGTCGTAAAACTTATACGATTATAGACGGATTTATTGCTTTGGCTTATGGATAAAGGGGCGTCTGTTGATGGGTATTTCTTCGGTGATGCAACGTGAATAACGGAACGATGCAGAAGGTCAGAAATTGAGCGTTTGCAATTGCCGACTTATCCTTGTCTTCTTTTGAGTTACGAAACGAAAAAGAAAAATTAATTCGGAGCATTTCTTAATCCTGAATAAGTTAACCAGAAAAGAAATTGAATAAATGTTTTTTTTTACTAGGTATTTACCAAAAACAAAAAAAAATTGTTATCTTCAAAGTGACACCCTTGCAGAGTGCACCTCGAAACCGCAATGGAACAAAGTCATACAATTTGCTGTTTTGCTTTGAACAATTTGTCGGAAAAAGGGAGACAAAAAACTATATTGGTAAAGGTAAATCAACTGGTCCTGTTCTCAACGATCTTCGGGACCAAACGGGCCGAAGCCCTCAGAAATCATTACGAAAGTTGATGCATAAAAATCTATGAAAATTGCAAGGACTGTGGGCTGGTATCACTAATACGCAGTATCGGGAAATCCACCCCACACAAATTGATTTAATAAAATTCGGGACATATGTGTCAAGAGCACGTCGGCTCTCATTGTCAACCAATTCTCGAATAAACGAAAGTCATATCTAACATGCACGTTTAAAAAAGGAAATGTATACACATCTCTCTCCACTTATAAACACATTTAGCGTAATACGTCCGAAAGAATCTGCCTGACCCGAATGGCAGGTAGTATTTATGAGCGTAGGGGTAACGCTCATAAATAAAAACATGTGTTTTGTGCGTGTTCTTTCCTGGTAAAAATATTCATTAAAGTGGAATGTTCTAAAATTCCTTTTTCGCGATTTAGTAAGCTCGATCCTTTTATCCTCATATTGGACAGACAAGAAGAGCTATAGAAACGCGGTTTAAAGAACATATCGCCCATTACCGTTGTAATAGATCAGAAGAATCTAGTGTAGTGCAACACATGATTGAAACGAATCATCGCATTACTCCCGATATTTGAAATTATTAAGAAACGTAAACTCGCCCCGAGAACGCGTACGAAACGATATATATTAAAAAAGGACCCATTTGTGGAGTTCAACAATTGCTGAGCAAGTTGATGTTGTACATAGATAGTGTCTCTACAATTTCGGTATTGTTAAAACCTTCTCTCGTAATTATTCATCGTTTCATTTCTCGGTTTTTTGAGAAATGTTATGCCTGAACTACTTTTTATTTGAGATAGTTGATTTTTGAATACACTACGTAACACCAGTTCATACAGGTGGTGACGACAAGGAAAGAACACCACATCACAGCGTATTATTTACACTTTCTCGTCCAACCCCCAATTTTTAAATCATTCCAAACTGCCTGGGGTTGGTCTTTTTTCAGTCGATTCCGGTAATGAGGGCACACCAAGCAGTTGTTCCTGATCTTCACAACTTATCATGATTGGAAGTCTCTCAGTTTCTAAATCCCTAACGTTTAAAGCTGATGCCAGTTTGTCGCCCCGGGATTTTTTTCCTTAAATAGGTCCTTACTTTTCCGTTTGTGGTTTCCTTAATCGTTCGCAATACCTTTGGATTCATTGAACTACGGTTAGTTGCTAATGCATCAACATTGTGCCCGAAGCTTCAGCTGTTGCTTTAAGAATAAATACAACATCTCTCTGACTCAATTGACATCTCTCGAGAGCAGCTACTAATTTTGGAGTCATAAGCCACTTTTTTTCGCCTTCACGTCCTTTTTTGTTCATGTTTGTAGCTTTCATACCGTTTAAATTTACACTAAAAGGAGAAGTGACAAAGCTTGTAGACAATTCCGAGAAATTTGGGCTAACGTCACAGTCACTTAGTGCACCACTTGATTCATTAGAGGAATCCATCAAAATGGTCAGAAACCCAGGGTTGTTTTGAAGGATCAAAACAACAATGAATCAAGTGGTGCGGTCTTCCTCTTTCATAATTCTAATCCTTGGTCTTTCTTCGTTTCTCGACAATTTCAAATCCAATCCTCCAAGATGCCCTTTAAAAGCTGATTCTCTTTGAAGTAAAAAAATATCTTCTTTTATTTTAACATTCTTAACGCGTTGCTATGAGCAATACCGAAGAGATTATTTAGGTCATTCTGTGTGTATATATTTGTATATATGTCCTATGTAAATTTTCTTGTAGTGTGCGCCGATCTGGATGTAGTTGAATAATTTTTTTGTGCAATGGAGTAAACCTCTTCTAGCACCCCTTGCCTTTTCCCAAAATATGAGGCACTCTCTTGACTGGACTGGAATTTGCACTTTCACAACAATCAACTTCCCCTCGGGTATATTATAAAAGAAAACCGATAAAACCTGTCGACTAGACAGTTACTTGCGTCCAGTTATCTGGTGAGATACCAACCAAATAAATTCTTTTGTTACTACTTCTTAATCCGCCTGCCATTTCGACAAAACTATGACTGAATGACAGTTTCATGATAATTATGACAGCCCTTAACCTTTGCGCACTAATTTCAGCAATATGGGTCTTCAATTCCTTTGTTTTACTTACAGAAATAAACTTACAAAAGTGTTGCGCACAGAAATAATGCAAATTTGAAAAATAAGAATATCAAGGCGAAAAATAATACGACCAATGTTCTATAACGACGCAATTAATGCAGAAAGATATCATTTTGACAGAATTAATTAATCAGCTGTATCATCATGAAAAAACAAGGCGTGATATTACCAACAAAATTTAGCAAAATTAATTTTAATATTTTGGTCCTAATTGGGTATTAGACGTATAATTTATTTAATTGACTTTTATCAGAACGGGCGAAATCGAAGATAAAACGTCAAAATATTATTGTTTACGTTCCTCCAAACAAACTTAAAATCTTCGATAATATGCTAGTAACTTAATGTGTATTATTTATTATTATCAAACCGACACGTGTAATACCGAACAATAATTCAATTAATCCTCGTATTTAGGTCATGTTTACGCAAACAAATATTTAGTACACTCGAAAAATTGAAGGTCAACCTTAAAATTTGTTAGGTTAGAATAATCATGTTATAGGGAAAAAACTGTATTCCCTGCACAAGTACAGCAACCTACACCAGTTCTGGTCATGTTTTTTTATTATTCTACAACAGCAGACGTACTACGACAAGGAGCAACTTGCTTTAAGTAAAACTAGTTCGTAACCCCTCGAAAATGCATCTGAAAAAGATGAAATGAATTCGTCTACATTTTTTTTTCTTTTTAAGAATTTGCCCTCCCGATTCTAACGTTTCAAAGATCAAATTTTAATATCAAAACACCAGCGATGACCAACCACCCGAGTGGAACCCCATCTTTTTCGTATATTCCCGTATGCACAAAGGAAATTCGTTATTTAGATCTTGGGGTGCATAAATATACATAACGCCCTGTATTTTAACAAATTATTCCTTTGAGAGATACAAAATTAGCTACCGTACTTATTATTTAATCTTTGCAAAATTTTAATTTTTACACCAATTTGTCAAATGTCAGTTGTCATCGGTATACATAGGTTAAGTATCGAAATGTAAAATATGCTTTATTGTATCTTATATGCATGCGTGTATATGTATTCGGATCGAAAAAAAAGTATTTATAACCTTATCCCAGTCGTACGCAAGCAACAAGCGCTGGAACGCTTAATAGCCTGCTTCGAAGTGCCTGTTTTCGTGATATCGGATACCTTCCAAAATATTCGAGAGCGCTGTGCTATTAGGCAAGACCCTAAAGGAGCAGTGACCTCTGTCGGTGGCATCATGCGCGCACTCCTGGGTATAAGAATGCTTTTATATTACTTACTATTATTATCGTTTAAATGAAAATAAGATGATGTGTGTAATCGTATCTAATTACAACTACGAGGAGCTTGGTAATGGCTGCTTTATTATTCAAATCCAAGCTTAATACGTTTCAAGTAAATAAATAAAGGAAATCTGGGAAAAAAGTTTCCTCTTGACGATTTGAACGAAAACATATCATACATTTACATCTAACAGCAACATCTACAGCAGTAAATATTTTCAATTTCATCGAAAAACTACGAACATTGCAAAATAAACCAATGGCCTTCACACAAATCAAAACAGCGAAATTCAAACACGCGTAGCGTCTATACCACTTAATTCTAACGATATCAGATCATTTGACATTCCAAATCTTATTGTGCACAAAATACACGTGTATTATATCCTAATAATAATAATCATCAAGTAATCGCTTTGCGTAACAACAGGTATAATTACGTAGACATTAAAAACTCTCTTTTAAGTATACGTCAGTTCCCGCAACTAAACAACGCACTAGAGTTGACGTGTAAGCCGACTTTTGGCATCTATAACGTTAAAATAATACCAACACAACTTCACATCCAGCAAATGCATAGTAATGTCAAATCTAGTTACATTTCATCCGCATAATAGGATTTCCACAATTAGAGCGTTGTCAGTTGTCAAAACACTTATTTGACGTTTGATGTATTAGTGTTGATAGTTTTCGCATTTTTTATAATTTCCGTTGATAAAAACTGGTTTTTTTTAAACAAACCATTTGCATATAAAAATGCCTAAAGCATAAAAGGTTATAATTATTATAATCTACATAACACATAACCTCAACACGTGCCTACAATATGCGCAATACATCAATCTTATACAGAGTGAATTCTTGCCAGCTGCGGATAAGCTCAAGATTAAAATAAACGGCTCGATGTTTCAGTTTGTAAGAACAGAATACGCATTACTCTGCTGTGCGAATGTACGGTTTGCTTCATCTCTGTCTAATACATAAATACATGGGAGAAATATATTTCTTACCCTACACATTAGGCTCCCTACACGCAGCACGAACGCTTGCACTCGGTATACATTGTATGAATATCATATATCAAGATGCATTTATTTATGTGTACAAATATTTGCACCGCAATAACTCCCCAAAGATCAGCTTGTTTGCCTAACACTTATCGTGTAATTTTTCTTCCTACAACGCTACTACTTGCAGATACGTAGATTGTAGATTATTCTGTTGTTCGGTCGTAACGTTTTAAATTTTACCCGTGGTTGTAAACATGTCAACAACAACATATAGCTAGAGTGAGTAAGTAGAGAGTCGTGTGGAATAATAGTTTAACAGCACGTGTAAGGTCATAAATTAAGCAGGACTAAATAACGATCGTATGATAATTAAAGACGGATAAGATTCGATTATACATATAGATATAGAAAATTTTTATATAGAATGCGAGTTCCAATGTAGTATTGCTAGGACGTTGCCAGACCAATACTGAAGCGAGAGTGTGGAGCGTAAATATACTACATTGGTAACTGCCACAGTTTTTTTACACGTGTGTTTTGCTGCTATTAACAGATATTCGTTTTGCAACCTAGTATGTGCAAATGCGGAAATTAAATCATGGGAGTATTAGGGCTACTACACTCGATGACATATATAAAGGAATTGTTGTAAAAATTAACTAAAACTTACCTTGTCACGTTCCTGGTTTCGTAAAATACGTTACCGAACGTATACTAGGGTTTGCAAGCATTTCTTTCTTCTCCGTCGCAATTTTCTGTCGTATGTAATTTCACTTTTTACCACTTCACAAAATAACACAACAAAGGGAGCATTAAACAAATTTAACCTACACTCTCTTGTAATAGTTGATACACATAGCACCCTTAAGAGGATTATTTCACCACAAATATGACGTAATTCAGACATTTTACCATATAATAATAATATTAGTAGACAGGATCAATCAAATACGAAGAAGCAAACGAAAATGAGCTGTCATAAAATTAAAATAATGCAGTTGTTACAATAGTTACTCGTTACTGCCAATCGAAAAGGAAATTGCCCTAAATTTCCCTATGCCAACAGGTTAATAAATAGCCCTAAATTAATAATTTCTTTTTTGATAAAGGCATATTATTAAGAGGAAATAGACATTTTCTCCAATTATACAACTTTGGGTAGATTTTCTCTCTGTTTTTCTAAACAAATGAGTAATTGCAACGATAGAAGCAATTATTACTGTTCGGTGGTTTTAGGTTACTTTCGTCCATCATATTCCATTGCTGCACTACTCATGTAGGTATGACAATCTACTCCGTTATTCCATAAGAAGACGGGCGATTGGGAAGAAGAGGTATTTCTAGGTTTCCGACTTAAAACGAATAATATAAGTATATAAATTGAATTATTTTCGTATTAAAAATATTTACGAGTTATATAAATATAATATTTTCTCTTTTGAGGGTAATAGTAATACCAATAATAAACACAGTGATCAGTTTCTGTCTGTTCTGTTGGTTACAAACTGCGAAGTGACCAATCTCAACTGTCTGGGTCGGTATCAAAAACGTCCCTAGATTGGTTATAAGCTAGTTCATATTTACTTTCGTGGATTGGGTATACCCTATTTGTCATATGTCATGGCTCCATCTGTCATTCGTGTTTACCGCCGTTGTTATTATTTTTCCTTCGTTCTTGTACTTAAGTAAATATAACCAATCTAGGGACCTTTTTGATACCAACCCAGGCAGTTGAGATTGATCACTGTGTACATTCATTGCTAATCAAATTAATTAAAGGATGATTTTGATTTTTAAGAAATACTCTAAAAATGACAGTAGATGAACTACGGAAAAGTATCCATCGGATATCATCAATCCAATATACGATGAAAATTCTGAAAATAGATCTTACATCAACTCACATGCCAATAATATTATTGTTGATATCGTCCCTATTATTTTTTCCGCTTCTACTAATGTTGGATGATTGCAATTTTACTCATGTATATATACAATTATAATACTAAAATCGTATTGTTTCTTTTAAGATCTCAGTGAAGTACGAAAAAATTAATATTGAATTAGCAGGGGTCCACAAATAGTTAAAAAGCAGTTATAAGGTGTAGCCTGCTTTCATATTGTTCGCAAAATATCCTTAATATGTATACCGTGACCTAGCATTAAAATCACGAATGGTAAAGTGGATGTTGCATGCGCGAAATTATCGATTTTATTCAGAATTACTGGGTATTCACGGTTACAAAATTATATCTAGAAATGTACACAGCGACATCTATAATTCGATAACCAAACTAATGTAATTAAGGGCAAATCAGAGATTATATACCTTTTTAATCTTTGCCGCAAATATACAAATCAAATATATAAAAATATGCTTATTTAATCATAGCATCTAAAATTCGACTCTTGGAGACATCTGTGTTTCACGCTGGAACTTACAATTGACCATTGGCTTGCAGCCTTGCAGCCGGGCGTATTTTTAGTTCTCGTACCGTGGTTCTAGCTTAGATCATATATATATGATCTAAGGGTTCTAGGTATTAATTTTATTTGATAAAGAGCGCCACATTGCGGAGATATTTGTATTGACAAGCAATAGACGATAGTTGTATACGGAATGAAAGGCCGGGAGGAGGTGCGCTTTAGAATATCTTTGGTGTAAGTCAGGGGTTCCTCGATCCATAGAGGCCTCTGAGTGTAAATTGTAGAACTCTACATAGAGTATTTTAAATTTATATTACAATTCCGTTAGTAGTTCTTTTGGTTTTTACTTATTGTTTAATCATTAATCGTTATTTTTATTATTATTGTGTATTTCGTCTCTAAAGATTGACGTGTCCCGAATTAATTATTACTTTGCTAACGCACGTCGAGCTAAAAATGATTCATCGCCAGGTATCTAGACCCGACTGTAGTTTTCAATGTATTTATAATCCTAATAGCTGTTTTTGTTGAGCAGAGTAGATTAAAATTAGAGCGAATGGTTTTCCTTCAGAGTCTTTAGTCTAGAAATTGCTATTGTAGAAGTCAGTACGTGTTAAACTTGGTTGGTGCGTTATTGTGTTTGAAAGATAAGTGTATTTAACAATTTTGTGCGGCAGCAGTGGTCCAAACAGTGTGTTTATTGTATTCCGTCTGATAAGCAAAAATATTAATCTAAACCGTCAATGCGTGTTTTTATGCTCCCTTTCTGAACAGAATTATAGTTGGAAATGGAATATGTGCTACTTATAAATCTGGACGGCAGAATGCATACACTTTTTGACACATTTTGTGAAAGACATTATGCGAAAGACGCTTATATAGCAGAAAGAATAGAATTTTGGATGGCATTATGCATGCTGTCAAGTTTGAAGTGTATTAGATTTGGCGTGGTAGTCGTTTAGTTGGGTTCGCAGACCACCAGAGGAATGGGCACTCCTGTGCTTACTATATTATCTCTGTTTGACAGTTATAAAAATGTGTTACCAACTAAAGTTGTAATATTCCTAGCCTAATCAAATTATGAATTCAATTGATCACCCGTTATTCGTTTATTTATGCATTCAGAGGGGCATCTACGGCACAATAGGTGTACTTACTTTACTAATAGCGGTATCTATAGAATAATACGCGCAACTTATTTCCCTATAAATACGAATTGAATCTTTTCGAACTTAGGGAAATTAAAAGGATTCTGGTTTCTAAATTTTATTTTATTTGAAAACACGTAAAAATTCCTAATTTTCCTCAACAAAATTTTAATAAATTTTACAAATATATTACAACATACATATTATACAAGTAATATCTCTTAAAATAAAAAATTAAAAAATACCTATACATCTACAGTAGTATAAACCTACCGCACAAGTTATAGGAATTTAAAATAAAAAATACAATAATAAAAACTATATTACAACTTTATTTACTTATTTTATTAGGTACTAAATAAAATCTCTCTTTACTATATTTATGTATAATATATTTTATTGTTTATATAATTCCCTTTCTTAATCTTTAATTGTTTTCTTATGTACAAGAGTATATAAATTTAGTTGTGATTTTTTTTTAAAAAGGACGATGTAATCGAAAAAGATTATAAAAAAAAAAACGAACAAAATTTTACAGTGTTGCACACTATGCCCCGATCGGTGTTGGAAAAATCTCTAAATCGAAAAATAATTTCAGGTACACAAGTCCGAAAGAATGAAAAAATGATATTAAATGGGCTTCTGTATGAAATGAAAAAATGAATGCTTTCCTATTGATTTTAAGCAGATAAATATGAACATGTGGAGATCTTTTGGACGATTCAAGTCAATGTACAGCCACCTCTTTGTTGTCTGATGTACTACCTTGCCTCGTTGGGCTTAGGAGCTCCTGTCTGTCCCTTTCCCTCTCCCGCCCTGGTCTGAATGCTTCCAGAAGAGCTTCGACTCTTTCTTCTGTCGGTCCCCAACGAGCATTTCCAGTAGCATTTTGCAACCAAATTATAACCGTGCCGTAAATTGATTTTACATTAATTTCAGATCTATAACATTTTTATTATTAAAATATACCTGCAATGGGAGTTAAGAGACATGGAATTCTTACCTATTTAGCACATGTTGTAACCCGTGCCTGTACTCGTGTTCGTAAGCAGGAATCGTGACTTGTTTCCGTTTAAATTGACTCGATTCCGCACGTTGCAATGCAATCGGAGTAGGATCTCGATAATCGGGCAACAAGATGATGAAACTCAACGCTTCGGGGCTGTCAGTCAATAATTTTTCGATATGATCAACGGCACCCTCCATTAACTCCTCGCAATATGGAGGGTGCATCTCGAACGAGCCCGAAACAGCTTTTAACTGCAGGAAAGGCCTACATGGGCAATAGATATAAACAAAAATTAAGCAACTTTGGCACAAACAAATTAGAGCTCATAAATATTACCCTCGGCTCCCAAAGTATGCGTCGCAATCGGCAAATGCCGAACAGTACTGACGAAAATAACAATTCAAGGGAGATGCAAAGCATTCGAAGGTAACTCCAAACATGCGATGTAGACATTCGAATACCGTAACTGGTAGAGAAGTTTGGGTATCGTATACGTCTATCGTCGCGTTACTAGCCGAGGGATTTACACCCATGAAGGTTGCGTACCTTTTCAATAAAACCCAAACTCGGGCTATAAAGAATTCAAATTTTCTATCGTCGAAACAACTGTGCCTATATAGATGCTCCTAAAATGCATAAATTTTTATTAAATATGCTAATAATATCAAAGGTTTGGGTTAATTTTACCAATTTTTGAAGGTGCGTCATATTTATAGCTAACGTATCCCCTTGAAATCTGACTAAGGCCTGGTCTCGTTCTGTTACATAGTCGATTAGGGGCAGTCGGGGGCAGCCGAGTTGAAATTGTACGGGATAACACCATACTTTTCGTGTACTCGTATTTGGTAAGGCGGGTGGCAGTTCGAGATTAAGCTCTTTTAGGATCAAATTCGATTTTTCTCGGACCTTCTTTGAATATTCAACCGATAAGTTATATATCTTAAGGCAGATGCCCTCAACAGATGGTTTTACCTATTGAACGAACATTTTTTATAACCAAACAATCGTGTTACGCCAAAATAAAAGTCAAAAAGGTTAAATCAAAACACTTATAGATATACAAGGTTACCAACAAAACTGTATGCAGTTGGCAGTAAAAGAATCCCCAGTCATAATCTAGGTACTTTTCTTTACTACCAACTTCAAACGATAAAAAATTAATCACGCTGTATATAAAATCAAAAATATTAACATTACAATGATATCTCTTACCCAAACTTTTCTTTATATGCTAAGGAAACTAACCGTCTCCATTAGGTGAGGTTGGCACTGCTGCTTCAGGTGCGCCAGTCTATCCTGAAAGTCATCATAGGTAGCCCCGACAGTCCGCCTCAACCATTGAAAGGTCTCGTCTACATTCCACTTGACCACCTTCCGGCTTTCCGCCTCGGCATTCCGAGATTCCATAATCTTCTTGGCGGCTTCCGCGTACCTGGAAAGCTGCTTCCTCGCGTCACCCGTGAATTTGGGTCGCACCAATTTGATAGGTATGTCGTTCATGATCTCCTTGTACATGGACATGGATATTTCCGGATAACAATGGCTGGGTAGTAGAGCATCACAACCTAGAGGTTTAAATTTGGCGCTCAAAAGGCGAAGTTTCAAATTACTTGACGTAATAAAGTATTAACCAATCATATGTACACTTAACAGACCTTTAAAACACTCCACTCCGAATACACACTGTATACGTATTTCGGGAACGAACTTGCGATCCTCAGCAGTAACGCTAAACAGCGTTACTGCTTTTTTAGTTTACTGCTGAGGATGGCAATTTCGGTGCCCAAGTATGTATGCAGTTTGTATATATTTATGCGGTGTGGAATGCATTTTAACGTCTGTTAAATCAGTGACGTGCCGCAGATCCAAAACCGAATCTACCAGCATATGAAAGTAACAAAGTAACCAATCGTGTAGGAGCATTTAACTAGATAAAAGTGGTGGGGATAAGATTGAGCCCAAAATATAAAAATGTTTACCAATATAGTGTATAGTCAGGGATATTGATTTGCATTGTAGATAGATGCAATAAAAAGGCATGTGAAAAAAATAAAATAAATTAAGGTGAGTTTATTATATCAAACATATTAAATTGTACATATAAGTTTGTTAAAACAATGTTTTGAATGGATTCTAATGTGTTATATGCATTTATAAGTTTTCTATGTGATCTTTATATACATAATTTAAATATTAAATAAAATTTTAAATATAATCAAATTATAGCTATTTAATAATACCCAAACAAACTAGTTTGCCATGTTTTGTTAAAAATAATTAAAGAAATTTGATGTGCGAATTGAATACAATAATCAATCAAAAAAACTTTAAAGTCAAGTTAAAAAACGTATTAACAACGCAAGCTATTACATATTATTACCATATAATGCCTCAAAAATGTCAAAATTACCTGTATCAAGCACTTTACGTTCCATCAACCAACGGTTAAATGAATCTTTCGGAGCATCTATCGACTGTCTCGAATGACAAAGCTCTTGATAACACTGTCTCAACTTTGACAACAAGCTGCACCTATACATTTCAACCTCCGGATGCGAATGCATGTAATTACACGGAGGCCTCTCTATTATTATAACATTTGTCTGCACATCAAGGTCCCAAGGCCCAGCCAATACAAACTTTTTTGGTTGCGGGCCGACTAATTCTTCGGACGCTCTCCGTTTCGCAACAGGAAGAGGACTCTGCAGAGGTACGGCTGGTGGACCTGCTGCACAGATACCTAGCGGATCTGTGATTGGATCGAACTGTGGCTTTATCAATGGCATTTCCCACAGGCTCTCACCAGTGAGTTTGTTCCAAAAGTAGGGTCTGTTCTCGCGTTTGGACCAGAATTTCTTCCAACCTTGCTGCGACAGTTCAAAGGGAAGTTCGTATTCGGCGAAATTCGCTTGGGTGACTACCGGGGCTCCCTGTGGCGTCGGCGACATCGTCATATTGCCGTGTTGCGCGGGCAGCGGGCTCAAATTGACGCTGTCGATGGGGGGCCACATCGGCCTCTCCTCCGAAACCTTCAAATCCACTTCTTCGTTCATTGTTTATGTACCACTGTTTGTAAATAACTGTTAGACGCTCCGTGGTGGGCGAAAACTTAATCGTGACCGAGTTGCACACACATATTTTGTTCGTAAACGGAAAATACTACGTCGCCGCTTCGTTTTGCCGCGATTCGCGAAGCATTTAGCCGCCGCGGTGCTTTTCATTCATCGTTTGCGTAGAAAAACTACGTACACTTCCACCCAGACGCCATTTGCTGACTGAGAAAGAATACAAGCGTTTAGAACTGGCGATATGCGGGACAGGATTGACCAATAGGATTTGGTTTAGTGGCGGAAATTTTAAATATGACACGAGATAATGCTTTGCGATTTAAATTCGTTTACAAATTACCTAATAAATATTTTGTCGTGCATATTAAAACATATATATATATATGTATACAATTTTTCATTCTCTTGGTTCTTGCAGAATTGTACTAAGTAATATATTAATATAAAAAACATGGCCTATAAAAATTTAGCATGTGTATTGGATTTAATCTAATGGGATTATTAATAGGAAATTATAAATCTATTTTTAAACAAATTATTTATTTTTAAATAAATACAATGTTAATCAAAACTTATTGTTCAAAACTCTACGTCCAGCAGGTGGAACCTGCTCGATACCACAATATTTCTTTGAGGTAATAACATGTAAGTTCTACAGTCTACACGAGTGTATATTTTAGATTTTCCTATAGCTATTTTCTGATTGAATTTGGTTTCTTTATAATTATCATCACAGATTTCATATGGAAGCTCACACATTTCACAATTCATTAATTTCATTATTTTGTGGATCGCATTTATTTTGTAATGAATTTTCTTCACATTCAACTGTTTCGACAATATTTTCATTTTTTACATCAACATCATTTACTAATTTATCATCTGTTAATGACTCTTCTCGCTGTTATTATCTCCCTGTTTCAAAACTCAATTCCTCAAATAAATAATGTACGGAGTAACAAATTACTTTTCTCACATTGCTGTTTGAAGGTATAAACCGTAGTCACTGTTAAAATACAATTTTCGCAAATACTCTGCAGTAAAGGTTCCTTAAGGTCAATCTGTAAGAAAATATAATTTTAATACTTAATCGCAAACTGTATCGAAATAGGGGATTTACGTAAACAGACGTGCAGGAGATAAGAATGATTGCAAAATCTAGGTCTTGGTGCTCTGTATTGGTGTATGTTAAAGGAAAAACGTTTCCGCAAGTGCTACATACTATGTTGTTTGTATTTTGTAATGGCATTTGTATAATTGTTGATTTTTAATACTTTGAAATTAAATTCATAAATGTCAAATACAACGTGAAGTATGCTGTATTATATAATGCGGGAAAATCGCTTTTTAAGTGTGTTCGAACAAGACGTTCGGCACAAATTGCATACCCGTTCCTCGAGTCAGAAAGAAAGAACAAACATCTAATATAACCTAAAAATATATTGTTACGTTTGGTTCATTGGTTGCACTATAATCTACGCTTTTGAGGTTATTAACGTTTTAAAACTAATGGATTGGTTAATCTTGTTCGAATAAGATGGGTTCATACGGGTCAGTTTAAAAACACCGCCATTATATACAAAAATATTTTGCCCATAATTGTATTGTAACCAATTATAACTCTGGTTGAGGTTAGGAACAACACGTTTGCGTCCAGACACTTGCATATTTATTCAGGGAAATGCAAAAATATCTTTATAGTTTAATAATAATGGGTGCGTTCTTCGGAAACCTAAAATTCGCTGTGCCGGAGCATGCAAAAGACGTTCTTCGCCGGAGCCTCAGAGCAAATCTGTCGCATTCTTCGTGATATTATAAGTGTATTCGGAATCCATTCTTCTTCATAATTCTTTCTCGTTATTATTGAAACATAAATCAAATGCCCCATGCAAGAATATGGACATATGGCTTTTATTTACTGCTAACATCCTTTTGAGGTCATATGTGTAGCCATAGCAATTAAACAACCGACTTTTGACATTTCGTCTTTACATGACATGATTGCCACGCATTACAAACAATATCATATAGTTAAAAAATACGAAAACTTTCAATACCAAATAGAACGTCAAAATGACAAATGTCAACTGCGTTGATAACTTACCTTATCTATGCAGCGCTCTGATTGAAGAAATCCTACGCGGACGAAATGTCACTAGATTTGACATTACTATGCATTTACTAAATGTGAAGTCGTGTTGGTGTGATTTTAACGTTATCGCTGTCAAAAGTGGGCTGTTTCGTTGCGAGAGTTATATAAAGAGCTTGCGATGTGTGGAAGGTCTGTTATTCGAATCGTATAAAAACCTATTTTCAGTATTTTTCAAAAATGTACTGTCAAATTCTTCCCATAAAAATCGCTTCGTAGTGACGTTGAATGTTTTTTTTTCTCGGCGCGCTATCTACACCTACCAGCAAAGAACGTACCCCATGTAGTAACAGTTGCGTCGGCTGAAGGCGATCATTGTGAAATTTTGTGTATGAAAGACAGATACAAACATTAGAATTCTTGCCTTTTTTTGACTATAAGAAATTTAAGTGTTTATGATTATGTTTTATGATCAATTGTAATAAGCGCCTGGTTTATTTACAGTAAATTTATGTTGATGTTGGCTGCACTAGTGCGGATATATTGGCGGGTTATATTCAAAGCGTTATTTACGTGCTTCTTGTGCCAACTTCCGTATTTGCCTTCGTATCTTGCGAAAATAACTCAAACATATTAAAACAGCATAAAAAGTAAATAAAACACAATTTTTACGTGATACATTCGTTTAATATTCAAAAAATGGTAAAGAAATACAAATGTTACTTATTAATATTATTAATACCGAGAAAATAAATCTTACATCATACCGTAGGTTTATTTTTCTTTATTTCTCTCTCGTTTACCTCTTAAATAAATAGTAAAAAAATACTGGAAATATAAAACTTACATATTAATAATTAAGAAAAAAATGTATGTTTGATAAAATGGAAGGGCAGTAAATAGTGCTTCCTTACAATTATTGAGACATTCAGTCATTTTTACTTCTAGATATTTAGGGATCGAACTTCTCGAATGGTTCAAGTTTAGCCGTCTGCTCCGGTGTATCATTTTGGGCTACCAGTAAGGTGTGAGACAATCCCATAGCCAAGGATAACACCTTTATTCCACTCAAACGAGTTACCTAGTAATGGAACGGTATTATCGTAATAAATATCATTCGGGAAACAGTTAGCATACCTCTTTCGGTACAGTACTTGATTTGGTAAAGTCTCCAAACCCTAATTCACCATATGTGGGGGATGCACCCCAGGCAATTACGGTTTCGTCTGCCGATATTATTATAGACGTATTACCGGCAGCAATTTGATGGATCTCCCAGCCAGCCAAATCCTGCACCGGTTTCGGATACATGTTAGCTTCCCCTGTCCGTTTCGTTTGACCGAACATGAACAGGGCCCCGAAATCAGTGACCGCGAGACTATAAGTCGATCCGCAATGAACGGAGCGTACCCCTCGAGATTGACTGTCGAAATATTTAATGAGACGAGGTACCTAAATAAAATAAATGTTACCATTTTAAACATTAAACACACTGTTCGGATTACTCCTCCCGCACAAAGTATTAATTAATTCGGGACGACACGTGTTTCGGGAATA
>JARFOC010000305.1:3888-14847 GCA_031763485.1 Osmoderma eremita | reverse complement strand
CACCAAATGAAATAAAGGAAACATTCTTACAAATATTATATCTTTCAAATTATTTCTTTAACTGAACAATATTTGCAAGAAAATATTTTTGAGAGCAATGTACTGAATTTATTTGAACGCACAATTATTTTTGTTTAATATATTTTTCAGGCTCAATAAATAACAAAGTAGCAATAGTGCGGTAATTCCATACAGAGGGAGCTATTTAATAATCTCCCCTTTTGCATTTAATATCATATTTATCTTCTATACAGGGTGCGGAAAACAACTTTAATTAAAAAAATAAAAAAATTGGGGAATGGTAGAGAGGGTCAAGATATACACTTTTAGTTCGGAAACCGTGGGTCCGAAACTTGTAGCTGATTTGCTAGAGCTCAAAACAGCTAAATGTTCACTGCCTTACAGGTAGGCAATCGATTCAAGACATGTAATTTATTGCCCAATAGTGCATCCCAGATTGTGGTGGTATAAACAAAGGAATCAATTGTCAAAATTGATTATTTTCCTGCGTGCATGATATTAAAGTATAGTTTTAAAAATAATCTGCACGGGACGTTCGTTAGGAGATATCAAGGATTTGCGATAAATGTTTGGGCGGGTATCGTGGGTGACTTTTTTTATTGATTCTTACTTGTTACCAACTCGATTTAATGGGCGAAACTGTTTAGTATATTTGCAAGTGGTGATACCAGAGCTGCTGGAAGACGTCCCATTACGCGTGCTTCGAGATATGTGCTTCCGGCACATTTTGGCGGATTTATCGGTACATAATTAGTGTAGCCAGATTTTTCTTTGATACAAGTCGACAACTTTTCAAAAAAATATTGCCCAATCTTCAATGGATAATTCTGCGGTCTTTATTACTCATAATTCTTTTAACAGTATACATTTATTTACCTGCAAAAGTCTTATTAAGGATAACCTAAATATTTTTTTAGAGATATAACTTAATTTTATAAAATACTTTTTAAAATTTAAATTTTCACCAATCGTTGTTGGAAATTTTACTCGATAATGGCGGGAAATTTTAAACGTCCTTAAGTAGTTCCATCAAAACTGTATACTGCCGGAATAACCAGTTACCATAAATAAAACTGCTTTATAATACTTAGTATTTTGTTATAGATATTCACAAACACTAAAAACATCAAATAGTACGTCGTCTGGAATACTTATGTACGTGGATATTACTATTAAAAAAAATGTATAAATATACCTCACACAACACGTCTGATTGTATAGTTCCAGGCATTCTCGTTCAATATTCCGTATCGTAAACCAAACGTTAGCACATGTCTATAAGGAAAACCAGAGACATCTAACGCCCAACCGCGGATTCATGGAACAATCCCAAAAAGCGGTAACTATCTTACCAGTCAGTTCGGATCTTAAAATCTACGCAAATTAAATTTAATCATGTTTTATCTGTCGAAAGTGCGCCATCTATGATAAATCAATTTAAGCATGTTTTTACCTGTCAACAAATTGCATATATTTATGTCATCCCCTCCCCCCCTCCTCTAAATCAAGTTTTATTTTTCTTTAAATATTCAAACAAAATCACAGGTTAGCTACTTTTATTTTTTTGTAGTAATATCCATAATATACAGATTCTCATGAGTAAATACAATGTTATTCATATCCACTTTCCCTTTCATAGTCTTCCTATTAATTATCCTCTTTTTTTTTAAATAGCGTTTCCATAATTATTACATTTTCACCGAAAAAAAAATTAGAAAAAAGCAAAAATTCATATTAATAACACAATACTCTGCTGAGGATTCAATATTTTTTTTATACATTAAATATGCATATTTTTATTTCCTTATAATATATTTATAATAATATATGTTATTATATAATACAATACGATATAAATTATAATTTCACTATTTATTCAAAATTAGTTTCTTTTCTTATTTATAAAAAAAAAACAAAGAAAAATCCTAAACATTACTAGTCTCTTAGGATATAATAGCTAATAATCATATATTTATTTTATATATTCTTTAAATATTATCATCATCCATTTATTTATTTCTAATTTTATGATCAATGTCCTTCTTGCAAAATAACCTATAAATATACACACACAAAAAAATTATTTTAATATTACATAGAAAAAGCAGACAAAATATTTTGTGGGAATACCCTCTTTATATCAGGGGGAAAAAAAAGAAATTCTTATTTGATTTTTATCTTTTTTTTATGGGGTGACAGATGAACGAAAAGAAACTATTGATATATTATGGGAAACATACTAAAATGGGGCATTAAAAGCTAATGGCAATGTTTAATGTTTTTCAATCCAATATGGAAGGAATAGAAATGTGCTTAGGTAGGGGGAAATATAAACAAACATTATTTATATATGTAAGAAACAAAGGTACGAACAATTATAAAGAATTACCGTTATTATATGTACAAATACATTGGAATTAATTTATTTATAAAAGAAAAACTTAATAAAACCACTTACAAAATTGCTTTTTTTTAGGAAAACGAATATTACAGGGGAAATACCGCGATCTTAAAATTAAGTTTTTGATTGAAAATTATGAAAATTTAGTGTTACGATTAATGGGAGTATTTAACCGGGGGTGGGGGGCGTTTCAGTTGCTATTATCCTTACTACAAACGTCGACTTTAATTGCAAAAAATATTTTTATGCTTTATAATAATAATTTTAGTATTATACTGAGCAGCTATGTACAATTTTCTTACACGTCAGCAAACTTTAAGAATTTAAACAAAAATGATTTATTAAAAGGGAAAAATAAAAAGGGGGCAAAATAGGAAATAAAATTCGTATATTTTTCTTGGTTCCGTGAATATGAGAAGTGTTTGTTTAATATTTTACTTATTTATCATAACATTCTTTCCTACGGTTATTTCATTTTTTGTTTTTATCGTTAAAAAAAAAGAAAATCGGGAGATTTAATTAAAAAGAAAAAAGAATTCAAGGAGAAACGGAAAAACAAACATTCTAGCACGCACACGAATCCCCGCTGGCGGTGCTTCTAGCCGTCGTGGTTAACTTGATTTGATCGGGAAACTCGTTGTACAGATCCACCGCTTGCGTCTGTTGGCTCAACGCGTTCCTGGCGATGGTCCTGAATGCCTGCTCGACATTGAGCGCTTCCTTGGCAGACGTTTCGAAGTAGGGAATATTGTTCTTCGTCTGGCACCACTGTTGCGCCTTCTTCGTGGAGATGGCGCGCAGTTCCAAGTCGACCTTGTTTCCGAGTAGGACGAATGGGAAATTTTCCGGTTCCCTGGGGGACGCCTGGATTAGGAATTCGTCCCGCCAACTGTCTAGGGACTTGAACGTATTGGGCGCTGTTACGTCGAATACTGCAAGCGCAGAAAATAAAGAGAAATAGATTCTAAAATTACATTGTTGCCACATTTTCTTACAAAAAAAAAAACAAACAGATAATTGGTGATGATTTCTTTTTCAACAAAATAAAATTTATTGATCTAATTGTTATGCGGAATTTGAAATTAATTAGCGAACCAAAAAAAAACTAGATAGGGATTTTTAAAAAAGGCATTTAATATAAACATTATACAATCGACCCCATTAGTGTGTCGTCACGAAACCCAGTTGGCATGGCAACGCGCCATGTTTTTTTTTTCAAACAAAACAAAATACTACCAACATAGTCAGCTGATAATCGTCATTCCTGTGAAATTGATTGCTTAGTTCTTAGCAAGTTGTAATTTTCCTGGTTGTCTAACAATATAACTGCATATTATGGCATAATATTATTATTAAATATTATTAGGGGCACAGGTAAAGCAAGTATGAAGGAACGCTCCTACAATAAAGAAGTAAGTACAATCACTTTACATAATTTGCAACAGCTACACCCAAAATATATTCTTTTCAGATTAAACCCATTAATATATACTAAAAGGCATACAAATGGCGTACGTCATTGAAAATACTAATATTGAAGTACACACTGCACATGACCAAAAGGACTACATTACGTCACCACAGCACAACATTTGCATACCATAATATGTCAGTCGCTAATAAGAGATGTCTGTAAAATGCCCCAAAGCTCAGTTGAATAGATTACAAACTATAGAAGAAATGTATCCGAGCAAGGAATACGGAGCATCTGATAGGAATCTATCGGAACAAGGAATTGAAGATTTTAAAGGTTTTGATGAGGCTGTTTGATAACTTCGTACGTCTCCTAACAGATTGATGGAGGAAGTTGTGATAATTAAAATTTAATGTATTTGTCATATTTTTTGAGTGAAAAAGAATGTAATACATGCACGTAATTAAAATACTTAATAAAAGGACGACTTTTATTTAGCCATTTCATAACAAAACATCTATCCCATTATTTGCAGTGTAATCGTAACACAATATAAGCTAATGTCTGTACGTATTTGCATATATAACATTTCTTCCTCTTGTGTAATCGTTCAACTTTCTGGTATTTATGTTTTTAGTTGCAGCTACAAATTAGTGACCACTGGTTTTGGCATGGATAGCTATCGATCAATATGTATACAATATAAATTTATTATTTTGACATCCTCCTATATCCATCACCATGTGTATACAAAATACAGCATTAATCAATTTATTTCTTTAACTCAGTTCTTTGAAAAATACTTGCACTTCTTCTGCTCACTGTGGTGATTACAAGCAAAGCACATCACAGTATTCAAGAAATAATTTAGTATTCATGTTAACAGAATGTTGTATTCTGACAAATCATATGATATGCTTTGCAAGCTGTGGCAACCAAGTCACGAAACGACGAAATGTCAAAAGTCAGTTGTTTAGTTGAGAGAACTATATCTGCAAGCATAAAGCCTGTATCAAATTTTCTGGTTTTCAGTAATATTTTTTTATGAAAAACCAATTTTAAAACGTTTTAAAATATGTGATCAAAGATCTTTATTTAGCATTTAGTGTTTTATTACGATATATTTGACACGATTAGCATCAAAATAAAGACAACTGTAAAGATAAACATAATCAATTGAAGCAAGGTAAATTTGTACTTGAATTAAAAAGGACAACACAATTTTATTTAACTTTTATCCAATGTTTAAGTTGAAACCACGCAACGCAATGCATTGCGATATTAAATTACATAAAAAATCACCTTGTACCGAGAATTTATTTTATTACTAACAATGCACATACCCAACTCAGAAGTGTTGAATAATAATAATTCTGACCTCACCATTTGAAAATGAATCGTTAGATTATTTTGCATGTATGAAAAACAAGTAAATATAGTTACTACTTGCTTTAAATGAAACATAATGGCTGTTTTTTTTTGTATTCATTAAATCTAAACAATTGAGCGACATCTATGGCCATACATTTGTAGTAATACGCAAAATATCGGCTTGAAAAAAGTTTCAAACAACAATTATTTGCTACCAGAATGAAAGGGAAATTCGACAATAACAAAAGCGTTTCCTCAATCAACTTGTTATTGTTCGCAATTTGTTAATTGTTTTTGACGTATAAATTCTGAAAACAAGGGTTTAATAAAAGTTGATAACCTAAAACGCTGCATTTAACCCAACAACATAACAAATATAAAAAACAAAATTAAATCAAATAGAAATAATATACAGAATCTTAATGAAATAGATTTGGAAATTGTTATGTCATACACAGGTTATTTACCGGCCTAAATAATATGCTACAGTAAACAAACGGAATAGAAATATATTGTTAATGACTTTACAGATATATTTCTTTCAATCATCCTAATTCTGATAAGATTTTATCAAAAAAAGACTTCACTTCTATAAATACAGCAAGAAACAAATTCAATATCCAGGGAAATCACAGAGATGTATTTTCAAGGGTAAAGTGGATGTGTCATCGTTATATTAAAAGCAAGAGTTTAAAATTTTCACATTTCTCATTGTTACTAGTAATTATCAGCATGGAATACGTGTGTATGTATTTTACGAATGACAAATAATACACCAGGACAACTATGTATTTTGTTTTGTACAAACAGCAATGGTAAGCATTTCCGTAATATAAGATTTCTTGCAATCTCGTGTATAAGGCGAGGTGAAAAAGATATAGAATTATAGCGGAGAAAGTGCCATCGTGCATATTTACATTTAGATAAGGAAGTATTCTATTGTTTAGCCACGTTTAGTCCAGGAATGCAAGGCAGGATATAAATATTAGTATTAACCCTTATTTTACAAAGAAGAAACTATTAACATTGACAAAAACAGTTGGCAGTAACGGACAATAAATGATGTAAAATTTACATTACCTCAAGCTGTGATTTAGAAAAAAATATGATGCCATGACACAAAACTAATTTTGTCCTAACAGTAACAAAAGAGCTTTCGTAATTAATCAAACTCACCTAAAACACAACAATCGGCTCCTCTATAGAAAGCTACACCCAACGATTGGAACCTTTCCTGTCCGGCGGTATCCCAAATTTGCATCGTGACCGTCCTATCGTCCACCTGCACTTCTTTCGTTAGGAAATCAGCACCAATCGTGGCCTTGTACTGGTTCGAGAACTTCTTGTTCACATATTGGTTCATCAGGGACGTTTTGCCAACACCAGAATCGCCCAGGATAATTACTTTCAACAGGACTTTTTTACGTGCGGCCATCTCTTTTGTTCGATCACCAAAAAAGCAGAAATTAAGACGCAATTCGTTATTTATATTATTATATATTTAGAATAATAATGTTGTTGCTTCGAATACAAAGAGCAGCTGATTTCGTGACGCAGAATAACGTAACGGATCTGATCAGCTGTAATTTTCGAGGGACACAAAAAAAACAATAGCGCAATAGGACTTTACATTCAAAATACACCGGACCGTACTAATTTCAACTGCGTGAACGATGCACTATAAACTTTTCGAATCCGCAACAACGCTATAACGCTCAGAGTAATGAATCACGCTATTATTATTAGAATGTGTCGAACTGTATCGCGTTATTACCACCTCGGCCTCTAATACAAAGAACTCAGGCTACACAGAGAGATAAAAACGTCACTTTATGCAGCAAAACTGACATTAGCAATTTTACGCGCATTTTAATCTACGTTTGCCCCTCTAATTGCGTCCAACGGATACGGCACCGGATGTATTCGGTATTAAGAAAGTGTAAGTAGTGCACTCACCTCGAAATTATATTTTTAAAAAGAGCACTTGTTCAATTTTGCTACAAATGACAGCAGTGATGAGGATGACAATACAAAAATATGGCGGAGTTTGTAATGGTAACAAACGCGTTCACCCTCGATAGCGATTTTGTAATAAAAGTAACGGCGTTCAGTCGACGATTTGGAGCCTCAAAAACTGCTAATATTTACAGTTTATATCAAATGAAAGTAAACGAATGTATGAGTAATTGCACAAAGAGTGCATAAGTAATTACATATGTGTTTTCATTTAATTATTATGATGTTTAGATTTAATTAAAATAAGTTTACTTAATGCACACGCACTTAAAATTTTGCAGTAAGAACATAAATAAATATTTACACAATATTATTTTAAAAATCCATTATTTTGTAAAGCATAATTATGACTCATCCAACCACATTTGGTTTTAGTTACTTTAGTAATCGTGGCGATACAATTTCTGATAAGAACGTGTTCTTGAAGCATGGGACTATGAATCACCACTATTTGCATGTAATCATATACTTATACTATTCACTAATCAAAAACAAATAAGCACGTGATAGATAATATTCGAGCAACTCGTTTTATAATTATTTGAATTTCCCCCGATTCAGGGATATTTTGAACTATGGTTTTGTGGTGGTGGCACGATTTCGGTGTAGTAACTACAAAAATAAATTTAATGTGTCAAAATTGGTTTGAACTGATTTGAAAAAGTGCTTTTACGTTTTATTAAATCAAACAAAAAAAATAATTTAATGGCCTCAATACAATACAATGTAAGCGGAGTTTGTTTGATGTTAGTGTTTCTAAAAATAATTAATTAGCGACGCGTTATGTAATTTGAAATAATCGGCGTCTAAGGTAAGATGTTATATTTATTTAAAATTCGAATTAGATTTTAAAACTAAAGATAAAGTAATGGGATTAAAAGTTTATTTGATTTTAAGAGTAATAATACAATATTTTTAATGTAAATTATATTCATAATACATAAAAAAGGTTCATCATAAAAAACGGCTGTTCTCTTGAGCAAATGTAATTAATGATTACATTATAAAGAAAGTTTTAAGTAGTTTTACATGCTTCTCTAGAAATTACACTTTAAATTTAAACTAATTTAAATTAAGCAATAAAATTGTTGTTAAGACAGTTACCTGTAATTCACTACTTTAGTAAGATCCTACAAGGTGGCGCTGTCACACGTGTCAAGTTTTCTCGTTTTGCAATTAGAAGGTAAGTAAAGTCACATATTTTCCTTTAAAATATAACTTACCTAATAAAAATAATGCAATAAGATTGGCGTAAACGAGTTCTGGTAAGACGTATGTACGTTCATCTTTTTATATTATAATTTAATCTAATATAAAAAAGGTTGTATAGAGCATTAACGATATTTATATATGTATTCATAAAATGGCGGTGAAAACATTACAAAACAAAATTAAACTAAAATATTTGAACCAAAAAGAAGAATAAATTTCAGCATTAACAAACCGAGGTTATCATACTAAGTTTATCTACAGTAATAATGAGCATATAAAAAAGTCGGTTTTTTGCCTCTAAAATTTCATTTTAATTACAGGTCAATTGGTGTCTCAATAGCTGTGAAGCTGGGATCAAATCAGCGCAAAATTCGCAAGGGAGGTCGACTTCTGGGGAACTGGGTTCCGGCGCGGTGAAAAAATCATCTGGGGATGGACTTCTTCGTCTCGGATGGAGTCTGGCCAAGTCTGGTCTGCAGCCCGTTTCGTGCTGAATCAAATCCTCGTGTGGTATTGGTGTATGGCAAAATTCGCATGGTATCAGAAGTTCTGTTGGTGGATTTCGCTTACGCCGCGGAGGTTGAGGTGCTGGGCCTGCTTTTGACGCAAGAGAAACGAATGAATTTAAAGTGCACAGGGTAAGTTCCAAATAAAAAAAAATTTTTTTTTTTGGTTAGGAAATGCGATTGTGTTGTAAGTGTATAAGGTTTTCGGGGGAAAAAAAATCTATAGGGCTATGCACGAATATTTTCAAAGATTAAAGGTAATGCGATTCAGCGTTGGTTCTTTAAATTGCCCAAAAAAAGCCAAAAAATCAAGCCACTCAAATAAAACACACTTTAAGAATGAAAGACCTTTGTTGTGGTTGAAATGATTTCTCGGGGATGTACCGCTACGTCTTAACGGCGCTGTAATGCTTGCGGAATCATGTAACAAGTTCCTTATATATTCTGTTTTGCCTACAAAAACAATTCGAAGAGAAAATATTGTAGAAACATTCAAATAACTTTTTCCCTATTTTAAGGAAATCTCATTTGTTGGGATTTTCAAATGTCATAGTTCGGTAAGCTAGTGAAAAAAATCGGATATATGCAATTCTTTAGCTTATTTTTGGGAAATATCCAATGTGCTTTGTGAAGCAAAAACTAGCGCTTTTTCACGTACTTATCGATGGCTACAACTTTTTCTAAAGGATACTTACAATCTAGTCTTCGCGAGATATCTTTGTACGATTCCCTTCTCTCATTATCGGAAACCACCGAGGAAGAACTGAAAGAGTTGTATAAGCCTTCAAGTGTATAAATAGGCTCGGGACGTTGTCGTCTGATATACGAGGGTTCTTGCTGTCTTTCGGTGTTCGAATCCCAGGAAGCCCTAGGTCCGGGTTCTGGTGGAGCAGAAAATCGAAATTAATCATTAAAAAACATTAATTTTTCCATCGGAATTTACCGTCGTTTAATTTTATGAAACCATGATTGGAATCCTCGTGGAGCTTCTTGTATTTGAACATGACGATTTCGCCGCAGGTGTTACATTTATCGGTTCTAGCGCCGCAGTAGTTCTCGTGGCCCTCCAATTCCAACTTTGGCAGCTCCAAATCGCAATATTTGCACGGAAGCAACGAATCCGCCTTAGGAGGAGGTGGTGCAAACGAAGCATTGGCTTCCGTTGTAGACCTATCAACTTCCCTAGGATCCTTCCTTGGTTTGGGCCGGGCACCTGGGGGATCCTTAAGCTTAAAGGAGTTTTGCCCCAACTGCACCTTTTCTAACTTCTCCGAGATGGCATTCGCCTGAGGCGAACGCCTCGTCGAAGATGACTTTACATTCCTGCTGACTTCTTTTAACGGTGCGGGCAGTACTGGGGTTTTCGAAATTTGTTTTGGAAAATCTATTTGCTCCCGTAACTCGTAGGGATTATATTTGTGTTTTTCCCTGTGCTTTTCGAATTCATTTCTCGGTACCGGCTCTTTGCATATCGTACACAAAGTGATATTTCTGGAACAATGGGCGCTGTGCATAACATAGTTGTGTTGCGGTATCTCCTTTTTGCTGTTGAAATAGAAGAAAAAGTGATTAACGGAATTTCTTTGTAACGTCTGAAAAAAAAAGACAATGTTGGAACCATTTTGCTTGGTTTTTTTCTTATTGAAGCCCTACTTAATGTAGAATATTTCGGTTGGTAGATTTCCCAATGTATAAGGAACGAAATGGATACCTCAAAATTAAGTACTTCCGGTTAAACTCAAGCAATTAAAACATTAAAAAAATATATGGTTTTATATGAACAAGTCTATAAAGATTTCTTGCATAAAAATAGGCTCCGGAGCAATGAATTATTTATTAAATCATCTTCAAACAAATCTAGAGCTATATGGTCCATAATTAGAAAGAATACCAACACTACTAAATGGTCCACTATACCTGATAGTGCAGACAAATATAAAGTATGTAATCTTTTCAATAATTTTTTCACGAATTTGCCAAACAATATGATATCCGATAACAAATTATTTGACGATAAA
>JARFOC010000303.1:0-13064 GCA_031763485.1 Osmoderma eremita | reverse complement strand
TTTGTATTTGCTGCTATACAGGCGCCTTAGTTTAGTTTATTTTAGCTTATTTTTATTTCACTTTGTCCTGACTGATTTTGTTGTCCTTGGACCCCTGAATCAATAAAAGTTACTATTACTAGTATTACTATTAAAATCTTTTTCTGTCTACTGAACCAATTAAACCCTTGCGCCGTTTTTGTCGCTGTGCTAATAAAAACTGCTTGTTCTCTTCTACAGTCATAATATTTAAAGCATCACAATGAGTAATATCAAATAAATCTTGTAATTTTTGTTGCCAAGCTTATTCTTTTTTTTCAATGCTTCCGAAGGTTTTTTCTTGTTCTCTTTACTTTTTTTTAGATTTTGCCACTCTTTGAAGTATTTTTGGATTTTACTGATTATCTGTTTTTTAATCTCGTTGGTATACTAGCTTTTTCCCACAAATTTATCACTTCGCATTCAGCCACAGTAGTATATTCATGAATAGGTTTCTTTTCTTCACTTTTGTATTAAAAAAACAAACGTAATACTTCACCAATGCATGCCTATGGAAGTCATATTTCGCTTAAAAAAAACTTAAATGTATCTTTTAGTGAGACTCATTGTTGAATTGGACATACAATGTTTTTTTGTTAAAGTTTGACAACTGGTAGCGACCTCTAAATCTTGTCCAAAAATAAAAAGAAAAAATTCTGTTTCATATTTTGATCTATAGAATCGTATGACAAAGTGCCGCGGCAATAATTCAAAAGTCGAAAAATATATTTTGGTAATCAGAAAACTAAGGCAAGCATAGTTTTGTTTGGTGCACCCCTGCTTAAAAGCGTGCATAAGCCTGATTTCCAAAATTATATCATAGGTGCCACTGGCTCATTTAGCAATTGATTCATCTAACGACAAAGTTTTAGACGTGGATCTCGATAGTTAAGTGAACGAAACCTGTTATATTTTTATTACATTCCTAGAGGTGTTCGCCAAATAAAATAGTAAAAACGTGGTTAATATCGTTGCATTAATTCATTCATTCACTTGTATATATGCATATGTACACTCAGAAAACATATATTGTACAAGGGTTAACACAATTGTGGTAAAAACCAAATTCTAGTTAACTACCACAATTGTGCTAAGTTTTACAATATATTCTTCTCAATGTAAAAATGTCATGAAACTGATATAAAAGTGTGTAAAGCAACCTTTGTCACGCATTCCACCGAACAAAATTTCAATATCTATCGAAATTTCCCACTTTTTTTTCGCACTTAACCGAGGAATGTAGACACGACGGTCGATAAAATCGTTCCGGATTTTATGCTCTTTACTGTTTCACGGTATGTATACGTAGTAGATACCACATAGACATTTGACAGTCGGTGAGCAGCGCGTACGAGAGAAAGGCCAACGGTGGGAGAGAGAAGGCAGGTGACTGAACTGTGAACTATGCAAGGTCGCTAGATAAATAATTAAATGTCCATGATGAAGCCTTTTCCTAGTTAATGACAGCACGTATCGCGTTTTGTCCGTATTTATGCATATGCGTACGTAGTTAAGGCTGTATTTAGCAAAAGCACTTTCTTTATTTTTTTTCCACGACGTTTCGCCTTGCTTTATTTCTATCGCCTCTATGCGTGCGTGCAGTCGTCTGTCGCCGTGTCGCAGTTGAGAATCTCGGGACGTGTGAGCTTGTAAATATTGGGGAGTCATAAAAATTCGAGCGAAACAAACTCATCATAAAAATTCCACAGGTATAAAAACGGAAACGCGCGCATCTATATTTAGGAGCTTGGTTGGATCTTTTTTGCCGTAACCACCGTATGTGCAACAAGCCCTGTAATGCGAAGTCGATTTGATAAATTTGCCGCTATTTATATAAAACGTCTGCGACCATTATTAATGTACCGCGTAAATAAGAATCATTTGTTAAATTGAAGTCATCGTAAATTACCGTTCTTTTTTTCAACTTTCTTCGGGCAACCAATCAATGCGTCCAATTTGGTTTATTGCCGCTCTTATACGAGAACAATTTCGAATAACCTGCCAAGATTAATCCCGGAAAAAAAGTATTTTGAGATTTATATTTTTCTAACATTTCTTGTTATTATTCAAACTGTTCAAAATGAAATCAAATTAACAAATTGGCCATATTCTTTTGTGCTGGTTAAAGCAAGATGTAAACACAAAAGAAGACAATTGAATATGTACAGTACACTTCCGCTAATCGTCAGAATCTATAATCTGAATTTGTGTATCAAATCACGCATTGATTACAGCATATGGGAGATACAGAAAATCATCACAAACACGGCAAAATGGTAATATTAAAACCAAAATATATAATTGTTAATGGAGCAAACAATACAATTAGAAATAGAGATAAAAGAGACACATTTATGATCCTTATTATCACTTCATTTATTTAGAAAATGCATTCTATTTACATTGTCTTATGACACAGACGATCTGTGCTTATGACTACAAGCGACTACCAGCTAATGCCCATTAGGGTTTAAGGCGAGCTAGCTCACCCAGGCCTCGATACATTGTAGTGACGTCATGTTGTCTCGATGAAGGCCTCGGGAAGACAGTGTATCGAATGTATTGATACATTTAAATGAATTCATATGTTTTGCCGAATGCACGCCGCTTCGAAATTGTGTTTATTTTCCTACATTTTAGTATTCATACAGATCTTTAAATACTCCATTCCATGAAAAAATATTATTATAAAATTTTATTGTTTTTTTTTTTGATATCTCCAAAGCGAAACGAATTTAGCAATTTACTAATTTGGACCGACTCTGCGGCGCCAATAATAACAAAGTTAACATTGGTAAAATCTTAATTTTGTTCGTGGAACCTGTATATGGTTTCTAAATTGAACTACTTATCAATTTTCTCTTTTTAATCAAAACTTTCTCATTATTATTTAAAATTACCCATTGAAATTGAAGCTATAGAAACATGTTTATTTATTACAATACGCCACGTAGTAATAAAATTAAATTGCAAAATGTTCGACAATAAAAATACCAATATGTTGCCATCATATTCGCGTGACGTATTCGTATAATTTCGATAAACAGTCTACTGCCGCAAATATATATTAGTAATTGATCGTACTCGTAAATTATTGTTGGAATTCGTTCGTATCTGGTATATGGCAGTTTATAATGCTTTTTTAGAACGCAAAATCAAATATGTAAATATTTAGGAATCTTCTGCTGCCAGATTCATTTCTACGTAAAGTTTTTGATTGAAAATATGTTACATACATTCGGAGAATTGTCACAATAGCAGTTAGTCGCAGTTTTACAATGAAAATAGAAGTAGTAAATGATAAGTAGTTATCAGTGTGTCATCAGTTGAGGTGTGCTCATGCCATACAATCAGCTTTGTAAGGTGGAATTTAATTTCTAACTCGTTATACCCTTAGTAGGGATGGGCGACATGTCGATAACTGTTACTAATAACCGTTACCGTCGCATCACCGTTTTCACCGGTTCTCGATTTTCGATATTAGCAAAATTACCCGTAACACTGCTCAACAGGATTTTTGTCCCAAGCACAAAAATGCCTGTTTTCCATATACTTTTGCATGCTGAAATCAATTATGTTTTCAGAATTTCTCCATCACCCTTAGTTTTTATGTACCAGGATATTCGCTTATCCACCTAAAATATGCATGCATAGATATGTAGTATAAGAGAAAAATGTCTTGACGTTATTTCAGTTGTTGGCTAGAGCTTGGAACTGATCAAGCAGCATGCAATGGTTAATATTTGAACTTGTCTTGACGTGTTAAGACCTGCTTTTCCCATTCCTAGATAGTTTCTCTTGTTATTCCAGTTGTCGACTAGAGCTCGGGAATGAACATATACCCCTTTCATTGTTTTTGCTAGTATGGTGATTCCAGCAATAAACCATGCGCCGATAATGGCATTTTTACGGTTAAGCAAAGTAGGTGATGAAGACAAAAGCTAGGCTACTCATATTTGCTGTGTTACGTGTGTCAGACTTCTTATAACGTGGACAAAAGGTAAACGACATATGGCTTCTGCTATTCCTATGATTTGGAGGGAACCATCAGATTATATTACCGATTGCTATTGTTGTCTAACAAATATAAGTGGTATTACTTCTAAATCCAAACATACTGTAAGATATCCTAATATTCCATCTGCACTGAGACCAGTACCCCCATAATTCGGATTACCTGTGCCTAAACCTCCATGACACTAAGCTACGATGAAAGTACTGATGATACCAAGGCAAATGGAGCCCTGCTATGTTGGCAGACTATTGCTGGACGCTGAAGCGTGATGTCTCTGACGCAAAGTACAGCCGAAAGTCATACATCAGCACCATTCCCAAGTAAATATATGACTTTGTACGCCATTATTTCATGCTTTATACGCATATTATAAAATACACTTTCACGAAATTTCATTGCTTTGTAAAAGCAAGTGTAAAAGTACTACCATGTTCACCCACTTCACCTCGTAGGACAAAATAAATCTGAAATTTTGTTGACCGGTGTAATCAGGGCGATTACACCGGTGTGAGAAGGCCTCTCACACACACCCATATTATCGATGTCGGTATCGGCGTTGAACACAGATCGAAAACTGACGTTACCGATACAAACGGCGCATTTACGAAGTAACGTCAAAAACAATCAGTGGCGTTTCCTATGAGACACTACAAAATGTTAAATTGAAATAAGGAAAAGATGCTTGTTGTATTTATTTACTCTACATACGAATGACCATGACATAGCATGCATAGATAAAGAAAGGCAGTATCGGGTGCATCCTCTTTTATCAGAAAGATACGATCTTCATAACTTCTACCCCCTACCCGCAGGGTTGCTATCACCAGTATGTCCACTATGCATCGAAGATACCTCATTTACAACGCGGTATTAGTTCTTGAAATGATACCATGGTTTTTGGTAAAAGATAGCTTCAGTTATCTTAAGAAAACTAATTCCCCTTCCCTTCCCAAATATATCTCTTTGTTTTACAATTTTAGCACTGGAGGTGCTCAAAGGAATAATTTATTATTTGTTTTAGAACTTAGGATTATTTCTTATATTAAAGTTTGTATTGGTTCAGAATTTTATTTCTTTAGCCTCTATAGAGATGATTCACTCTTTATGGGGTTTCAGTCCGGAATAATTTAATCTTTCTTAATGACCATCTAGATGAGTCCCAGGTAATGCCCAGTTGAGCCCCGGTCAACCTGCTTTCTAATCGTCCGGGTTAATTAAGTACTACAGTAAATTATGATTTGTAATCGTTTCGGGCGTTCAGTGTATAGATGGGAAGTGAATGTGTTTTTGAATTCTCGTTTCGTCTGTCAATTTTATATTTTACAGGAAATAGGGAAAATTAAATCAAAAAAAGTACCTATGTAGAGTAACGTTTATCTAATCTCAATGTTATACAATACTTAATTAAAATTAAAAGTAAATCTATCTATAATTTTACAATACATTTCAGCCTGTACAATGTGTCACTAAGATTTTGTCTATTTTGAATTAGGTCACTTTACAACTACTTTTTATCGCCTATCTAATTCACAGTATTTTTTTGCTCTTTTAGAGGCACACACAATTTTGCAGGAAAACAGTATTATAATAGTGCATTTCTTTGTGCAGAACTTTCATTCATTCAAATATATTGGGATGTGCGTTTCCGATCCGTCTGTTGAGTCTGTTATGCCATCCTTCTACAGAATTTGTAGTCCGATGACGTTCTCCATCGCAAGTCCATATTCGGCGAGAATTATCAATCCATTGATCAACAACCATCTCCCAATCCAGCTTAGATCGATTCCAACCTACGTAAATTTTCGCAGGAAAGTAAAAACATACCTACTAATGCAACCCCTTTACTTGGTTGGCGATTTTTTCCGGGGAGGGTAAAATTAAAGATTTTTCCTTTTTTTAAATCTTTGACAGCTTATTGTATCCAACACTATGTATTTCCTTGTCTGTTGTACCTCTATTTTTTTGTTAAAATTTTTTATTTAGTTTTGTCCACAAAATTTTATATGACAATAAAGCACATTAAAAAGAAGACAAAATAATCGTTAAATTCAGCAATGGCTTCATCGGTAGGAGAATTTTCCATTATACAGAGCCAACCATCAGTAACTTTATTTTCTGGCAGATGAGCTCGTTTTCCTTATACAAGTTTGTTAGGCCTAAATCTTGTACGTAACGCCAAAGGGCTTGATTAAAAAGAAAGTTACATTCTTTGATAACTGTAGCCGAAAAAACTTCAGCTAAAGCATTAATTGCGGCAACTTCAAAATCCAAAATAAATTTTTTTGTTAAGAAGTTTTTGATTTTATTTTTTAATGAGAAGAAGAACCGTTGATACGTGGCCTCTTTCTTGTCGGGTAGCAAGGCATATATAGCAGGAATGATGTTTGTTCTTTCTTCTATACTACCAATATCCACGTGAATTGTATATAATTGGCAAAACATTGAACTACAGCTTTTAAAAGTCCCATCGAATACGAAGCAAGAACCTCCTGCTAATAAATTACCTCCGTCCATTGCAAATACAAAAATCCTGTCTTCCATACCATCGTCAATTATGACACTCTTTCATAAACTCGGGGACCTGTATATCTTCTGGTTTTTTCGGAAGCAAGCTAATGCCTAGCGATTTGTGTGGCTCATTATAAATGTGGCTAAAAGTCGTTTCATAGAAGCCCTGTTACAGCAGGAGTTTTGCTGACGCTTCGTGATGACCTGAACCTATCGGACAGCAGATTCGAGCCCTTGAGAACTGAAATATGTTTTCTGATTGGTTCGCGTGATCACGAACTGTCAGCAAACTGAACAGAGCTAAAGTTATTTTCAAGGTACAAAAACATTTTTTAAAGAATAACATACATGCGTTTATTTTTGAATACCTTCTTCGAATCAAGGTATATATTATTTGCAATTTCCTGAGTTTTATTATATTGTTTTCAACTTATGAGCGTTTACTTATAATTCCAAAACTGCTAAAGCAAAATTTTCCTAGATTTTTACGTTATTTCTTAGAATAATATTAATTCAAAGTGTATATCTCCTGTTTTGTCTGCATAAATATATAAACATGGCCATCTTGTTTACGGATGTACTTCTTGTTGAATTCGGCGTAAAGTGTGGAATATTTGTAGCGAAATCTAAACCTCTGTCCTTAGCAGCCATCATATCTTGCTGATATATTTGCGATACTGGTGTCATTTCTTCTCTTGCTCTCTTTTTAGCTTTATATAAACACTAATTAATTAAATTAATTAAAACACGATTTATTTTTTTGCAATATCTGGAACACAGTTATGGGTTTTCTCACTTGTAACATTTTGATTTTACTTCATGAGTAATAATCGCTCCTGGGCAGTTCTTGTTTATGCAAATCCGTCGAAGAGTTAAGTTTTTGTTTTTAAGTTGAACTTGTATCCAGAATACACGATGACTGATTTTCCAGGTTTTGATCCATCACAAACAACCTAATAATAACGTTACTGTACTTACACTTACAAGATTTGGTGCAATATTTCAGATCATCCCTATATTGGTGGAGTTTATTGTAAACACTTATTCGTTGTGCAATTACAAGTAATTATAAATTCACAACAAATTGATTCTTAATCCGAATTTAATTTGTAAAGGCATTATCGCTGCGATTTCAGCCTAAACTTTAAAAGATGTAGATCTATTCCTAGTACAATATCATTATGTTTTTAAGTTTATTGTTATATAATATTACTTATTGACTCAGTATTTAATAATAAATCTTCTACAACCTATATTATTCTTCTTTAATTACAAGTATAGTTGGTTTCTAATTATAATTATATAATTTTATATCTGCAAATAGCTTTATTGTACCCTACAGCGGACCGCTTAATCCGATTATCATTTACTGTGTTACCAATATAGTCAATAAAGAAGCGTACATTCAAACAAAACAAGTGTACAAATCCAGCGTACATAATTCAACAAGAGGTACATCCGTAAACAAGATGGCCATGTTTATATATTTATGCAGACAAAACAGGAGATATACATATTGAATTATTATTATTGTAAGGAATAACGTAAGAATCTAGAAAAATTTTGCTTTCGCCGTTTTGGAATTATAAGTAAACGCTGATAATTTGAAAACAAAATAATAAAACTCCGGAATAATACATACCTTGATTCGAAGAAGCTATGCTAAAATAAACGCCATAGATCTTTATAAAAATGTTTTTGTACCTTGAAAATAACTTTAGCTCTGTTCCAACACGCAGTTTGCTGGCAGTTCGTGGTTACCCGAACCAATCAGAGAACATATTTCAGTTCTCAAGGACTCGAATCTGGTGTCCGATAGGTTCAGGTCATCACGAAGCGTCAGCAAACCTCCTGTTGTAACAGAGCTTCTATGAAACGACTTTTAGCCACATCTTCATGCGTTCTCTGACTCATGATGCGCCCCTTAAAAGATCGGGAAATATATTGTTGGTGTTTACTTTATGAAAATTGCTGGTGTTTGTTCTTGTTCCCCTTTTCAAACAATACAATTTTTTCTTTTTATTATGTTTTTATATTCTTTAATTAACTGTCCAAACTTGCATGAACAGTAGCGTACCTCCCCAATACCAAGAACCTTAGAAAACTTTTTTCCATTTCCCAAAAGAAATAACCTTCATTACCTCTTAATATATAAAATGCAGTAATAATGAGATTAAAATGGGAATCGTTTTGAGACGATGAGCCCTCATCGCTCTGTAACTGGTTATAACGAGCTAGCGTAAAGGCAAAAACAGGTCCACTTCGTCGCTTATGCGTTCCTTCTTTTGATTTCGGCGGCGGCTTCTGTGAATTTCCGACACACGGCCAAGCCGCCCCGATTAATGAGGCGCAAGATTTGACTTGGCGAAGGGCAAGCAGTGCCTTCTCTGAAAGGAGCAGAAAAGGACGGAGAATCGATAGAGAGCCCGTTTTCGTATGTAATTTGATATCCGATCCAATTTTCTCTAACTTCTCAATGGGTTGTTGGCGAATTGTTAGGCTGATACCATAGGGATATTCCTGCGTTTCGTTTTTGCATTGTACGCTCTTTCGTAAATAGTAAATTCAATAGTAATGGTTCCTAGAAGACTTTTCAAATAGTATTGGTAAAATATGTCGCCCTAATTATTTTTTCAACTTGAAAAAGTAAAACTTAAGGGAATCAGTGAAGTAGTTTTTTCTCTGCTGCGAATATGTATTGTTCAGATTTTGGTATTTGCGAATGTTGTACCATAAACGAAGGATAAATGAGGAGCTTACATACAAAAGCCGGATATACCCTATTGCAGCATAGTTTCAGAAAACCAGAAAAATTTGGCCAATGTTTGCAAAAAAATTTCACCTTTTTTACAACAAAATAAACTTTACTCCCTATTTTAATTTGATAAAATCTATTTATGCTTCTTCTTCCAGGCAATTGCATATGTTGTCTCCATTTCAGAGTTCATCTTCAAATTCGCCCAAAATTTTATTCCACTCTTCATCACGATCCAACAATTTTTTTACCATCCAAGATATCTATTCTTTTCCAAACATTTCTGTCATCAGCGGTAGTAGACTCTTCCTTTTCTAATCTGGTATAATGTGTTACGACTCTGTTTAAGAAATGCATATAGCCGGTTTTGCGGGCGAGCTGCCCAAACCATGAGAAATACGAAAAATATGTATTTATCAAGATTATAAAGATAGAGATTTGAGTACACGTATCAGTGCAGCGAGGATCACTTAATCACCATGGCATCAGCACCGTAGCAGTCTAAGGAGTGGTGATTAAAAACGATTTCGAAATTTCGCATTTTGCGTTATTTCAGCAAATAGTAATTTATATTTATGAATATTTTTCACATCTTATGTTTTCTCTCGGCAACCCATGCTTCTAAATGGGTTCTATAACAAAATGCATTTTTGCTGTATATATATAGCTTTTAGCAGGCCTTTTAGGCCCAGAGCTTTGTAATTTTCTTCCATATCTTTCTATCCCTAGCTTTCTCCTTCCATCCAATTACCTTCCCCTCTTTTAAATCTTCCAGAACTGCTTCCCTCCATCTTTTCCTTGGTCTGCCTCTCTTCCTTCCGCCCTCGGGTTCTTTATTAGCAATTTGCTTGACTGTTCTATTTTCTGCCATTCGTTCTATGTGCCCCAACCACTGGAGTCTCCTCGATATAATTATTGCATCTATTTTAGGTTCTTGATAGTTCTTCGTTAATTCTTCTCACGTCTCCCTCTTCGGTTTTCCTCCCTGCCAGAATCCTTCTTAACATTTTCCTCTCCCATCTCATCAATTCTTCTTTTTTGTTTCTTGTTTAATACCCAGGTCTCACAGCTATACAATAATGCTGTACCTATTTAAAAATTATTGCTTATTGTACTTAATTGTAAGTACCTACTATAGATCGTCTCAACCTACGACGATAACGATTGACAACAGTTGGCGCTAATAGACAGATACATAGGTAATTTGCCGACGGCGACAAATGTAAATAAGTTGCAACATAGCAATCGGAAGTGAAGTTAGCGCTAATGACAGCAACTAAGGATAGTTAGAGATAAAAGTTGCTATTATACCCATACTGCATACGGAGTTGAGGTGATCTGTAGAAACTTCTAGACAATATTTTAACTGTTTCTCACCTCTTAACTACATCACTTGAAAATAACATCTGACATTACCCAGCATTGGCTTGGAAATTTATCCAGGAATTAAAAATAACCATTTTTGTAACACTTTATTCGACACATTTAATCTGTCCATCAAATTTTATGTTGTTCTTAGAAGAATCATGTTGTCTCTATTATGATTGGAGCTTGCGAAATTTAATCTTCTGTTTTGCAAAATGACATATTGACATTTTGCGCTTAAAAGTAACGCAAGTAATCTTCGTAAGTCTATAATGCACGTGATTAAGTACAGAGGCGCCTGATTATGTTGTAAATTTTCCTCTTGACTTTTCGGAAATGTTTAGGCTTAAAAGCAAGGGAATAGGATAGATATTTTCGAAAAAGAATCCAGAAAAATCTATTTACCATCACTCCATGGCTGGAATCCAAGTTACTTGTAACTCTACCATTGATTATGAGTTTTAACTAAACAGTCAGTTATCATTGATGACTATTTAATTAAAACCCATTTTGTCTGATTTTAGAACATTCTCATTTTGCACCCTCATTCTTCTAGATAGATTAATCATAATATTATATTTTTTAGAATGTATGAAATATTTATCAAATAATTAATGTATTTATTAGAATTGTGACTAACGTTCATTTCTTTTGTTCCAGGTAAGGTAACGTTTCCGATACTATGAAGTAACTTAAAAGGTAATCAATACTAAATTATGTTAATCATTCGTTCCATTGTAAATATACCAATAAATTTTCACTAAAAGAGGGATTCACTAAATTTAACATGACCGGTTGACGTAATAATGTTTACAATATACACGATTTTGTAGTAACTCCTTTAAAGCAAGGTGAGGCATAAACTTAAAGGCACTATACAAAGTAATATTTTATCGTAACGACAAAGCAATATTTAAAAGTTTAACAATCCTTTGTTTAAAATCCAAGGATAACCAGGTAGTTTCATACCACGGCAATGCTACTCGGTTGCATCCAGGGAAATCGCTGCTACATGAATGCATATATACATAGATACATATGTGTGTGCTTACTATTGGAATCCCAATAACAATGTAAAAAAATGTATTTAAACCGAATGTTGATTATTATACTTAAACACGTGCCATTTAAAATCCCTTAAATCCAAGCGTTCCAACCTCATTTTTGTATTATCTAACTTTTAATCTTGATTTCTTATAAATCTTTATCTTCTATGTATGTATTCATTAAGTATTCCGACCTTATCTTAGGACAAAATTTATTTATATTTATATAAGTGAATAATTTCGCCGGGAACTTTTAATCTTTTATCTTTGGAATTTCCCTAATTCTGACACTAGTTTAGAGTTAAGGTACGCGTCAACTTTCTGCTTTCAAATGCATCGCATAGCTGAAAATGCACCCTCGTATAGAATTTATTCATAATTATCAAAGACTGTTAAAGACAGTGGATCATTTAATGTAGGGATTTGAAAATAAAGATATCAAAATGTGCAAAACAACTCAAAATTTATTTGTATTAGAATATTGGGAATATCAATAATAAATAACGGTTCATTCATTAACAATAGCGCGACAAAAGTTAGGCAACCATACAAAAATTAATATTTAGTAGCATAACCGCTGTTTTTTATTACTGCTGCGTACCGTCGCACAGTGGTTCAGAACGCGAGAAACACGATCGAAATTGTTTACTCTTTAGTTTTAACAAATTTTACATTAGAAGTTGAGTACGTTTATGGTTTTGGGTATGCTGAATCTGAAATTAGGCATAAAAAACCCGTATTTGTCAAACCTACCAAAAAATACAATCTTTAAATGCGAAAAATTGATATCACTTAATACAAGTACGAAGAATATTTTTTATACAAATTATACAGTTTAGTTTTCTTAAAGGTCTGCAAAATGGTCGAGGATTTTACCATATTACATGATTCTCATTGTCAATTAGCCTCAATGGCACTAAAAAAAGTCATAAATATGCTGTCATCTTTTACACCTTCACTTTCAAATTTTTGTTTATATGTGGAAAACCCCTACCATCAAAGCCCCACTTGCAAATCAACGTTAAGTTTGCATTTTCAGGTTCCACCACTTTTAAAAGACATCACAAGTTTTATTTAGTAAATTTTGCAAACGCACTTCACATGTTTGCTCAGATATTGTAATATTTTCAGGATAAACGTCTTTTTTTCTTTTAGAATATCGTAGTAACTTTGATATAATTTGCAACCACGTTTTAAAGCTGTTGCTCTCATAAGCATATATTCCTGCCTCGTAAAACCACCCGAGATAATAGATGACAAAGCCTCTTCATGTGTCATGGATTTTGTTCTTGTTCGGGACTCCTCCATTTTTCCATTATACGTTTGCCTCTAGTTGGTGTAGTTGAAGTAGTTTCAA
>JARFOC010000302.1:467742-480547 GCA_031763485.1 Osmoderma eremita | reverse complement strand
TGAATCATACTATGGTAAGCGGCTAATTTATGTTGGAATGGGTGTGCTGAAGAATTATGTATGGTAATATCAGTATGGGATTCTTTACGATTTTTTTAATATATTTTTATATATTTATATTATTTTTAATATAGTGAAGATTTATACTGTTTCAAGTGTTTTATTTACATGCTAAGGGTTTTGTTTGTAAATTAGCGGAGGAAATTTTACTATACTCGCAAGGACAAAGTGGTGTGTGCTGTTGTTTTTTTTTATTGTCGGGAAAGTTTTCAATCTTGCTATAGCCGTGATCTAATCCATTGCATTGAAGGTCTCAATCAAGGCCGAATTGTTGAAATAATTTGCTTAGTGACAAAGGGAACTTCAACGAAAATATTTTTAACTTTCCAAAATGAACGCCAGGGAGCATAGATCTTTATGTGAATAAAAAATTCGGTATTTTCCCTTAAAGTTAAAGATAAATGTGGGCTCAAATTATTATCAGTAAAATGCTCAGACAATTTCATACAATTTTTATTTAACACGTGACCCATCTACGAGGGGTATGTCTGCGTAGAAAACCAGTCATAACTTCGGTTTACCTTAACGGATTTTAATCTTTCTGGGCTCATTAGAAAGAGAATTTTACAAGGAAGTGAACCACATGTAATAGGGAATTGTGTAGTTGCCGATAGGAATGACAGAGGGCGCTATATCAAATTTATACAAATATTTATTTTTTTCTTTGAAAATTTATAGATAATAGATATATCAACAACTGACGAGAATGGTGGAAAACAGAAACTGCTACCTTTCTTTGTTACGAAGTTATAGTCATTAGAAGAGTTTCGAGAATAATAAAGGCATTAAACATAGATTCCTGGGAGTAAGGGCCGGTTTCATAATCACATCCTTGAAATCCCTTTAACTAAAGTCGGCTTTTAGGCAACTTTAAGATCTGCGTGGATGCGTTTCATAAAGGAAACGGAATGCGTCTTTAGTAAAAGTCAACTTTGGCCGTATCCGTCTAGATTGGTCACATTGTTTGTTGGAATTTTTTGGTGATTTATATTATTTTGCGTTGTCATTGCGTGTCAGCGTCAGTTTCATACGAGTTTACTTGCAAGTTTACGCCCCAATTTTGCACTTATTATAGAAAGAAAGATGTGTGATAAAACAAAGAAATCTGGAAGCGGTAATTTTATTAAGGAAGAAGAGTTGCTGCTTACCCACGAAATATATAAAGGGGGAAATATAATCGAATGCAAAATCGGATTATTTTCTATCTCAATTAATACGAAAATTGATGAATTATTTTGCTTGTTATTTAATCATAATATTGGGATCATGTTTATAGTTTTTTAAAGCACATTATAATTGATAATGATGATATACCTTTCATCTCTTCACATATATTCATGTGATAATTATCCTGTTCTGTTATTTAGAAGTAAAAAAACAAATATCTGAAATATAATAATGTATTGAAAGCACTTATGAATCTCAATTCAAAACTACAACAGAGCAAAATATTCGTTGTTTAAGAGTTACCTTGCGTTTCCACCCCCCGGTTTGGTAGATTGTTGAGAGGATACTCATTTTCTTCCGTTTGTTAGGTACCACTGACAGAAGTGGTACCCAACAATTTTGGTTAGAAAATATAATAGAAGCAGATACAATGTTATGCAGTACAGCCGTTGCAACAAAAATGTCCATTACAGTAAGCAACTGAATTCTCACTCCCAGACCCAATATGGAAAATATCCTTTTCCAGACACTATATGACACCAATTATGCTTATCAATATTTGGTCCTGGAGAAATTGCAAGAACGATTTGACATATAGAATTACTGGCACTTACCCTGCGAATGCACAATTAACTACGGTTCTTAACTATAGATCCTCATAATCTTTAAACTCTATCAGAAGGGTTTTTAAAATGTTTTTTAAATTTGCCTCTTAAATAAAATTGACTATCCTTCGTTTCTTATTCAACTGGGTTTTTTTTATTCCATTCGTTAATATTCTTTGTCATGATACATTTAAAACACCGAAAACCAAGGCTAATATTATGTTTAAGTCATCAGGACATATCCAAATGTTTTAATAACTTGTTTATGAGTTAGAAAAACGGAACTGTTTTTCTTTTCGACTAACTTCTTTTGTTATTTTCATATTTGAAATCATTCGTGCTGCTAGTCTATTACTGCATGTTTCTGCTTCTTTGATCATTTGTTTTGTATAATAATCTACCTAGGTAGATATTACTTATAATTTTATACAAACGTATTAGATGTGTTTTTGTTTTGTAAATAGTTTATAACCGTTGGGCAAATAAAATTATTATCATTATTTATATATATTGTCTTATATATTATGTATATATAAACTAAGTATAGGTCGTCGTGAATTTTTCCTTATAATACAAATGTATTTTGTTATCAAAAAATATTTCTTGTATCAGATAAAACCTTCAATTAATATTTTCCTTATGCGGAATGTTACCTATTTCATCTAACGTTTAATTATAAATACTGACATCCACTCACTATTCGGTAGAATTTGACAAATTTCAGTAAGGTAAACGACTTCTATTCGTGCAAGACTGGAACTAGTAACACATACAAATTTAGAAAATAGTAAAATAGATTTATAAGGTAAATTATTTTTGACAATAAATCTAAGTTTGCTTTATGCATTAAATTAAATGCGGCTAACGTACGTCAGAATCTAGAGTTCAGCGAATAAGATTACGCCCGCCATTTTGTGTCTCCCACTCCACTGACCAATGAGGACGGTAGTGACCCCACACGACGCGTTATTTTCGGGAGGATTGCGCGTAGTCTACAGCGTGTAGTAGATTCTGACAGAGGTCACTATCAGATTAGTTACACATCATTGGATACTGGCTTTAATCGATAAAATATAGAAGAAAAAACGTTTTGTTGGGATTTGATTCATTTCTATTCAATTTTCCTGTAAAAATTGATATAAGATATTAAAAATTAATATTATTGCTTTAAAAAATATCAGCTTTTCTACTAAGAAATCGACAATTAATAGCATACATAATAATGTATGCAAAAATATATATTTTGAGCTAGAAAAACTAATATAATGAAAGCAGTATTTGCCCTGAAAGCTTGGTAAAAACAGCTTTTTTTATTATTATGATCATCTCCCCTACGTTTTCATCAACTAAACTGCAATATACCGAAGCCGCATTTCTGTAAATGACATCTCACAGCCTCACCCTCTAATCCCCAAATCAAATTAACTTATAACCTCTCAGAGATTCTAAAATAATTTCCACTATCCCCTCACGTTATTTCCATTCAATGCTTTAAGTTTTCTCTATTATATCGTCCCAAATAAGATACACCCAGATATACATATATAGTACTCGCAATAAAACAACCGATTTTTGACATTTCGTCTTTTCACGACATGGTTGCCATACATTACAAAGTAGAGCTTGACAGATATACAGATAGGTTATGGTTTAAAATATACGAAAACTATCAATACCGAATACAACGTCAAAATGACAAATGTCAAGTGCGTTGGCAACTCACCTCATCCGTGCAACTGGCAATCTTCTAATCGAGGAAATCCTACGCGAACGAAATGTCACTAGATTTTACATTATTATGCATTTACTAAACGTGAAATTGTGTTGATATGATTTTAACATTATCGCTGTTTCGTTGCAAGAACTACAATAAGTAATCGAATAAATGAATAATGCAACGATTCCATTGAATTTTCCAAACATTTATTTCTAAATTTTAAGCATACAAATGATAATTGTATCTGCTGACTAAACCCTGTACAAATTACGAATTCTTCCACGCGTTACATATCCCCTAACATTCTACATCCCACTATCGGTGCTGTGAATTAAAACGTTTTTTCTTCCTTCCATTCCTGTTTAACAGACTCGAAGCGAGAGGAATGTCTTACTTAATTCTTCCGTCTCTCTTACAGTAGACGACATTCGCTTGGTTGCTATAGCCGTCCCGACTTAATTTATTGAGTTCTCGTTGCGACCTCCTCCCGACCTTAAAAATGTACGTAATTTATGGATTACATTCAGGTTAGTGTTACTTTACTTTACCGTCTTGACTGTCTAGATTCGAATTTATATCGTTGCCAGATTAATTTATGGAATGTAGTAAATAGACGTGTAAAGTCTGTGAGGTCTATTATTCGCTCATGTATTCTTTTCAAAGACTTACCTTATATACCTACCTTATATGACTAAAAGTCATTCGTAATACTAATAAAATATTAATATTTCTTCCCTAATACCATTAGCATCATAATTGTTTAATATAGAATTTGATATAATGTTGTAATTAAAGGGCATATTATAATATAATATGATATAAAGATAACGTAATGTAACCTCAAAAATATTAGCATTCAAGTTTTCTTATAAATAAAAAAGTATCCAACATAAGAGGCAACCGCTTAAATTGTTGAAAAAAATTACTTACGAAATCGAACTTATCTGGTCTATATTAGCAACTTTTATCGTCAATTACACTGGTTAACAAGATGTTTGCCCCGCGCACAAAAATGCCTGATTGAATGAAATCAATTATGTGTTCAGAATTTCTCCATCTCCCTTAGTTTTTATGTTTTAGGATATTCGCTTATCCACCTAAAATATGCATGCATAGATATGTAGGATAAGAGAACGTGTCTTGACGTTATTTCAATTGTCGGCTAGAGCTCGGAACTGATCAAGCAGCATGCAATGGTTAATGTTTGAACATGTCTTGACGTGTTAAGACCTGCATTTCCCATTCCTAGATAACAACTTTTGTTATTTCAGTTGTTGGCTAGAGCTCGGTGTATGAACATATACGCTGACGTTGTTAACGTTTTAAAGAGTGTTGCGTTGTGGTGCGTTCAAGCTATTGTAGTAAAATCGCGAACATTTGGTCGCCTGCAAAAATGCCAAAGAAATGTGTAAACCACCCGAACTATTTTGCTACATTTGCGGCGAATTGACATTTAAATATCAAAAACGGTCTTTCCGACATCTCCTTAAAAAGTGCTATGAGCAGTATTTCAAGTTTAAAGTAAGTGATGAAGACAAAAGCTGGGTGTCCCATATTTGTTGTGTTACGTGTGCCAGACTTCTTACAGCGAGGGCAAAAGGTAAACGACATATGCCTTTCGCTATTCCTATGATTTGGAGGTAACCATCAGATCATATTACCGATTGCTATTTTTGTCTTACAAATATAATTGGTAGGACTTCTAAATCCAAAGATACTGTAAAATATCTAAAATTTTCCATCTGCACTGAGACCAGTATCTCACAGTCCGGAATTACCTGTGCCTAAACCTTCACAAAACATGACACTAAGCGACGATGGAAGTGCTGATGATACCAAGGCAATGCTATGTTGACAGACTGTTGTTAGACGCTGAAAAGAGATGTTTCTGACACAAAGTACAGCCAAAAGTCATATATCAGCACATATTCCAAGTAAATATAACACTTTGTACGTCATTTGTTATGATTTATACACATATTATAATATATACTTTCACAAAATTTAATTGCTTTGTCACTCTAGAACCCTGCCTGATAGGAAGATTTTGAAAACAGATATGACATAAGTGTAAAAAGTACTGCCAAGTTCACCCACTTTACCTCGTGGGACAAAATAAATCTGAAATTTCGTTGACCAGTGTTATTTCTATATACAAAATATATTTAAAAAAATATATAAATATACCTCTGAGATCACACAACACGTCTGATTGTGAATCAATCAGACGTGTTGTGTGATCTCAGCCGTATATTTATATATTTTTTTAAATATATTTTTTATATACTTAATTTTTTGAACGTACGTGCCGGCTATTGGCAGAAATCTTCTTTCTTTGAGTGTTATTTACCTTTACTTATTTTGATATTTACGTCTCTCGTTCATCTTTTTCTGTTTATTTTAGATTAACGTTTAACTTTTTTTTTTTTGATATGCGCTGGATTGTAACGTGTTGGGCAATAACGTTCTATTATTGTTATTATTAAACATAGAAGAGGAACTTTAAAAGCTGTTTTGATGTATGTGCATTATTGCTATTGATATTTTCGCTATATTACGATTTTATAAACTTGAAAATGGAGAATTATTATACGCAACTAAGAGCCTTTTCGCATTGAAGGATTGTAACCAAAATCTATCATCCATAAAAAAAACGCAGCACAATTCTGTCGAAGAGAACGTCCAAGTCTCGCATTTCTTCGTTTTTTGCCTTTTTTTTTTCACCCCAACCCCCGCTGTTCGGATACTATAAAACCCCTACGACGTCTTACCCTACGGCGGGGGTTGATAGTATAGTATACGGCGGATTGTATCGTCCTGTATTCGAGAGGGGGGCCGGGGGAGGCTGTTCGCCCGTCTACCCATGCAAAGGGGATCGCGGGAAAAGGGGACTCGAAACGGTGGGGCCGCGGGTCGACGCGCGGTGGATGTATCAAGTGGCGGTGTCCGTACGAGGGAGGGTTGGCGCGTCGTGTTCCCGACGCGCGGGTGTAAGGCGAGCGAGGGGGCGCGGGACGGCGTGATCAATAAGTGTCCGCGGCTAGTGGCTAGCCGTTGCTAGGGCGAGGGCGGGTTGCTAGGCACTGTGGTCGCTAACAGCCCTCTGGGGTAGCATCGTGATGGCGTCACGATCCGCCATGTTTACCCACCTGCTCCTTGCATGTGTCGGCGGAGAGATGCTGGGTTGTTTGTTTTCAATTTCAACTTTAGTTTATATATGCTCTCATGGAGATTTAGTTTATGTGCTTGAGTTATGTACGTACCAGCTTATGTAATATGTATACGTCAGTGAATATGTATTCCATCATACACACACACACACATATGAAACATATGCTCATAACGTTCATAACTTACTCTCTCGTACACTAAAATACCTTATATAACCTCTCATCTTTTTTTCTTTGCATTCCCTCCCTCTAATTACTACACAATTCAAAGAAATTTACGCATAAATATTTCCATAACAATGTCTCCAGTACGCCCAAGGAAAACGGAGAGCAACAAGTTTTCTCCTCTTCAGCCTTTTTACTCTCATTATGCTAAAGAAAAAGTAACAAAAGAAAACCGACACGCGACTAGACCGTCTATCCTCGTCCGATTCATCCCAATTCGTATTTCCGTTCCTTATTTGCAGAGTCGCGCTCCGCTAACGAAAAGTGCCGTTCTATTAACTCCAATATTTTATCCGTTATAAGATTCATTATACTCCGCCTCTCTTTTCCACGTTGGATACGCTTTCTTTCTTCCTCTTCTTTTCGTGTGGTAGCGACGACGGTTGCTTCCGAGAAAGTTTTGCATTTATTAAGCTTTCATTAGTTTACGTCTGGTGCAATGGTTGTAGTCAAAGTATTTATTAGCAAGGACAAGAAACAAAGAAACGCTTGAAACTATTTCCAATATTTTTCCATTTCGTTCCTTCATCTATCTTTGTTATAGAATACTGCTAAGATATCCTAAATTCAGCTTTTAAACGAAGACTTGGATGTAAATACGAATAATTCTGGAAACACTGGACTGTCATCTTTCGACAACATATACTTCCATTCATTAGATTTTTTGCTCGACTGTTTAGCAAAAAAATTACGATGTCGGAAGTACTGATACATACATATCAATACCACAGACCTTAGAGACCACAAAGTTTCTTCAACCTTCCTTATAACTCGTCTGCATTTCCTCCAGTCCTTGCCTATTTCTCCCCAGTCATTTATTCTTCTCCGCGTCTTTTCTAATTTCTTGTGGCAATTTTGCTTTGAACGACCCCTTCTCAATTTACCTCCTTCGATTCCATTCAGCCCCATTTTCTTTGTTCCGGCATTCGAATTATATATCCAAGCGATCTTGCTCTCTATGCTTGACATTTTGGTGTAATTATTGTCTTTCCAAACATAGCAATTACTTCAACATTTGTTCGCCTTCGCTATACTCCCTCTGCCAGTTTGTTTCCATAAAAGAATCTTTCTTAATACCTTCCTCTCCTATATATATATAATTTCATTTCCGCTTGGCCACTTACTGTGTGATTCGCTACTGGTCATACAATCGGATGTATGTCCGTTCTTCGCGGATACAGACTTAGATGTCCTTCTTAAATTTTTCTTATTGATAGTTCAAACTTTTTTGCATTTCTCACAATTTTCCAATGTACTACCCTAACCTCTTTTACTCCTGTTTCAAATAAAACTTAGTTATTTTAATAGTTCAAATTAGTTTTAGAATCTGATTCTTTAAATCAATATTGTCAGAAAGCAATTCTCGATCGTTATTAGCACAATCAGCATTTTGAGTATTTTTTCAAACAACGTCTAAACTTCTCATAATTGGCGCTATATCTTTTTAACGAGAATATGGATGCAGAAAGATATTGCACTATAAACCAATTAGTGGATGATGAAATACATACAGGTACGCTATTTTCAACAAAATTGATGATACATTAGAATATCAACAAAAATTCTTTGGGAGCAAACAGCCACCGACAAAAGAATTCATAACATCTATGAGAACCAAGTACAACGATTATCCAACTGATAATATTATCAGTTGGATGATCGCTGCAGTTGTTATCAGTAAAATTTGTTGCAATCAATTTCAATATGTTAAATTGTGAACATATTTAAAATATCTTTATGATATTATCCTTATCAGAATATTATTAATTTTCTATAAAAAAAGGTTAATAGATTTAATTTATGGCATTGCCACAAAATCATTATTTGAGACGCCACTGGTAAACATGCCGAAAATTCACAATAATATCATTTAAAATCACTTTGCCAAATACATTTATATATAATAATCCAAAGAAATTTATCATTTATCAAATTAATTATCTTCTTATTCTACTTCATGGATTAGGTTAGACTTAACTGTTTCGACCAGCATGTTCTCTTTGGTATTTCGAGACATCTTTTTCCTGTGGATTTTGTAAAAAGAAAGCGCCTATTTGAACAGTCTGTCATCTGTAATTCTCTCTAGAAGGCCTAAGCATTTGTTTCCATATTGTTTAATCTATACATTCGAAGATGAAACACATACATTCCTTATACTAATATCCCGAATTTTTACAAATTCTATCTACCAGTGTGCAACACTATGCAATTATAGAAGTCTCATCTGTTACGCTGGCTTTCTGCTTCAACATATTTTCGTGTCATAACCAGAGTGAGGACAATCTAGTCTACTATATCCTATGAATCATTTTAAGCACGACCTGAAACGCGTGTATTTTAGAAAAACTTTTGCGTTTGTTGTCGCTTTGCATGTAAAATATCGACACTAGGTATGTATAGATAGTTGTGTTGACTGGAAACAATATTCATTCGAAGTGTACTATTTATTTTAATTAGTTTAGTAGTTAATTGCCTGTAAGTTTGTCCGCGTGCGATTTACAGTACAATCTTCTATTTTACGTTTACTTCAAAATAGTTTACGTTCCCTTCTCGCTTTAGAATTTTATTTTCTGGTTCTTTCATTAAAATTCACTCGAAATATTTATATTTTCTTTACTTTTTTTAGAATCTCATTTTTATTTCTTTCTAGTCAATTTACTTAATATTTACTATGGTGCTTATAAAGCACCTTCGCTACGATCTTATGGAAAGTTGAATTAAAGGTCATGGTTGCTTTTCAGTTGAAATATATTATAGCATTTGCTTGACAACTTTGATATATTTAAATAAGAACAAAATAACTCTTAAAGCATCTTAAAACTGAAGCACATTGCGATACATTTAATATTAATACGTTATTAATATCTATAGAAATAAATATATTATCGTCTTCCTTAAATATAAAATGAAAAGGCAGCGCGCTACTGTTAAAAAGAGGATTGTTGATGCAAGATGCGCATGGGGGTGTAACACTTAGGATGGGTTAGGATCTGGCATATATCTGTACGAAGTACGGAACTGGGCGACTGCACTACACCGGCTACCGATGACGCATGGCCGATAGTAGACTAAATTGTCCTCACCCTAGTCATAACTCAATTAATATTTTTTTCCACAAATTTGCCTATATCTCGCCATCGGTTAGGGCTATCGGAGTACGGTTTTTATCACTCTATTTGTAATCGAACGTAGTTGACGTTTCTCGTGCTAAGGAGCAACATGCCGTTATCTATATTTTAACCTTGTAAAACACAATTTTAGTGTGGCAAATTACGAAAATTAATGATTGGTCTATAATTTATTATGATGCTATTTGTTAAACTGTTTAGTACGAATGTTGTTGAATTAAACATAGAACTTTTTGGAACAATAGGAGTGTGTAAAGGGAAAACAGGTAGAGCATGAGACTCTTAATCTCAGGGTCGTGGGTTCGAGCCCCACTTTGGGCGCCACTTGTCAAGGGAAAACACTGCGAACGACTTTTCTAATGATTTTATTTTTCAAAACAAACTAATATATTGTTTTTCTATTGGCATGGTGATCCCAAGACACCAACGACACGACGACTTCTCTATATTTCACACCGTTGAATGGAGTGATGTGTATAATGTCGTGTTACAAGTGGGCGTTTTTGATATGCTTTACTTAATACAAAAACATTTTTTTGATAAAATGCCGAAAATACATTTACATTTTGATATTTTTTCTCGAAAAAAAAAGGATAATAATATGAATATTGTTGTTTATTCCAAGTCTTTAAATTTCCTGTTATTTTCAAAAACAAAAAAAAAGGCCGAAGCGTAACCGATGGCTCGAAGGGAATTTCATGAAACGACTCGAGTACAAAATCGCGGCGAAATATTCTACGAAATTATATTCGGGAGGATTTCGCGAATCCCGGGCGATACATATCCAATTATATCGGAGATGAAAACGGTGGAAAACAAAAGAAAAATAAGAGAGAGGGGGAGAGATTCTCTCACCGACAGCATTCAAAACAACAAACACTCGCCCAGAGTCGCGAAGACGTGGCGAAACTGTTTACCTCCTCGACCTACGCCTAATTTGTTCTACTATTCATTCTTTCCCATCCGTTCTTTCTCCTTTCCGCGCGCTTATTTTTCTAATTGCATCGGCCAGATCAACAGGTTGCGCGCTTCATTCGTTCGCTCGTCCTTCCGCGTAAAATAATTTTTAATTTTCACTTTCACTTTCGCCAGAGTGCTCGTCGCAGACTTCGCCGGCGTTTACGACCTTCCGAGGCGTACTCTCGGAGTTTCTCAGGCAGTAAATAATAACGTAACGAAGTTTATTAAAAATGAGAAGTGAGAAAATTGTTCGCCTCTTTTCGCGTCTTCTTTCTACTGGGAGTTTTTTTTTCCCCACCAGCCTATGTTTGGGGACGCTGGCGACATTTATCGTTCACTTAATTAGTACTTAATTGGAAAATTGTTTTACACGAATCAGCGCCCTTGCGTTGGACGATTGTCTTCTGTTAACACTTCTGTTTTAGTTTACGTAAACAATAAACTTATCCGTTAAATCTGGTGATTATCCCTCCAAGTGGAGCAAGACAGAGATCAGGTACAATTTTAAGAAGTATGAAAAATGACTACGGAAGAATCACGAATGCTTGTAGTTACGTTATTAACCGATTGGTAAAGTGAAGATAAGCGTAACGTCTCTAAGGGTCCGGATGGTATCCCGCCTATTTTGTTAAAGAATTGTGCCACCGCATTTGCGGTGCCCTTGTGCATCATTTTTTATTCTTCTATTGCTAATGGAATATTTCCAACGCAATGGAAAAAGAGCCACGTTATTCCGATATTTAAATCTGGTGACGCCTCTCTTGTAACGAACTACAGACCTGTTTCAATCTTGTCATGCGTGTCGAAGGTTATAGAGAAATTAGTCTATGTCATCGTAAAAAATTCCATTATTCGAGATTCTGCGGCAGTGGCTTGTTGAAGTGGGCGTTTGCGGTAGCCTATATAGGTGACTCTGCAGATGCATTAAGAACAGGTCGCAGACGGTGAGATTGATCGGCTATGTGTCGAGTTTCTCGCCGGTTTCTTCGGGCGTGCCGCAGGGGTCGCATTTGGGTCCTCTATCGTTTTTGATTTACATCAATAATATTGGTAGTTGTTTTAAATGGTCTAAATTTTTATTATACGCGGACGACCTGAAGATTTATGCCGCGGTTCGGAGTATCGACGATTGCGTACTGTTACAACAAGACTTAAATCGGTTCTATAACTACTGTTCAAGAAATAATTTATTCTTGAACTTCAATAAATGCCACAAGATTTCATTCACTAGAAATAAAAATAGGATCGGATAGGTTTTCGGGTCATGAAATAACCGCAGTGGCGTCTGTGCGGGACCTGGGTGTGGTTCTTGACGGAAAACTGATCTTCGATTTGCGTATAGATTATACATGTAAAGGGGCATACAAGATGTTGGGATTCATATTTAGAGAGACTTATAATTTTAATAATATCAGGAGTGTGATATCTATTTACAACGCATATGTCCTGTCCAGATTAGGTTATTGCTCAGCGGTGTGGAATCCACAGTATGCGTCTTATATACGTCGCCTGGAGAACATCCAAAAAAGATTTCTCAATTATTTAACCAAAAAGACCAATCTTCCTTCTTCTCAATTTTACACAAACAATCTTTCATTTTATATTTTGATGCCGCTGGAGAAGCGCAGATTGGGAGCCGATCAAAGATAGAGGATTTAGGAGGTTTCTGTTCTTTCTAATATAAATCGATTCTTATGATGCTTATGAATCGATTTATATTAAAAAGAACAGAAACCTCCTAAATCGCGAGGAAGCGCCTCTATCTTTCTCAGT
>JARFOC010000302.1:435169-446504 GCA_031763485.1 Osmoderma eremita | reverse complement strand
CGAAACACGTGTCGTCCCGAATTAATTAATACTTGTGCGGGAGGAGTAATCCGAACAGTGTGTTTATCGTGCTGCCTTACAGTCCTTGCTATCTTTACTGAAGAAATTGGTTTTTGCCAGCTCTTAAGAATTTTCAGAAAATGGTAACCGCGTAAAGCAAACTGGCAACTGGATAGGATAGGAGATGAATGAATAGAAAGGAATGAAAGATTTTCAGAGTAAAACAAACCCCGCATCTATATTTGAAAACGGTTGACATGGAAGTAAACAATTTAGCAACGCACTACTTAAAGAATATACTAAACCAGCTTGGCTTTCGTTATTTCCATCGTCAGAAACAAAATTCCTTTCTTTAAGTAACAATTGATGATTTCCTAAAACATCTACTCTTTGCAGAACAACCATATTTACCTTTGAATTTGGATCCAACGGTAAACCATTCTTAAAAGGATGCACCGTAAAACTTGCGCCTTCTATATTCCTCGGCTAATAGCAGATTGTATTTTAGATTAGACGCCGCGGATTCGTGTCAGAGATCCGAGATTCGTTTCCGAACGTGTACTTGTCAACCCACTGCCGCCTATCTATCTATCTGTTCCGCTCTTTCTTACTTTACGTATCCGGCACCCAAGTCCGCGCGCACCCCGCACTCCGACGACCGCCATCTAACAAACTCCGTTCGTTCGCTCGCGATCTGCGGCGGGTTCCAATTTGAACACACTTTCGCTTGAGGTGATTTTAATGCAGTCAAATATGAAACCGAATCCGACATTCATATTCCGAGAAGACTTATTCTAACAAGCTGAAATGGTTCCCGATATTTCCATATCAAACTTATTTGTGTGTGCCGTACGGGAGGGAAACTAGACTTTCTGCTCCTACACTCTCAGTGGCATGAGATTTCTGGTAAACAGTTGGCGCGCGGAGAAAACCGGATCAGCGAAAGGATTCGTAATGAAGATTTTTGTATCAATGTTTGGTGTTTCTATGGTGTGCAGATGAATGGTAATTTTGGTAAAGAAGTGATTGTTGAATTGAGGTATTTCTTTGAATGATTTACTGAACACAAGAAATGAATTTAAGCCCAAATTATATCCAATAACTGGTCCTATAATAAAGTGAACTTACCTCCTACAGTATCTACTTCATCTTTTAACTCTTCTATGAGAAATTCAAAGCATTCCTCATTTCCGAACGTTTTTAAATCATTTCATTTTAAGGCTGTTGCATGTAATATGTTATCCAGATTGTTTAGTCCATTGGTAGACAAATGAAAGAATAATATATGTACGTTACAAATCGTATGGTTTGATGAGTAAGATCCAAGGGGGTTGTTAATGTCAAGCGACAGAGCGCCGTGGACAAATTTCGTGACAATACTTTCGTTACACAATGGCGGCAAAAACTAATTCATTACTCATAGCGAGCGGTTCCACTTCTGTACTATTTCTGGTTGCGACAGGATCTGATTGCGTCGAATATTTGTTATTTGATGCTATATAGTGCAGCTCACGTTTTAAAAGAAGTATTGCTCTTATGAACTATATCCATCTTCTTTTATTGTATACGTATTTGTATAAGTCTATTCTTCTCCATAACGAGGACTGTTGCCACATATTTATTTGGAGGTTGTATTATCCTATTATTCACTGTTTCTGTCATTTGTCAATTTCGGTACAACCTTCTGTGTCTGTTGTATTCTCCCAGTTTTTCTTGCCTTGTAGTAAGTATTTATCTTCGAACAAATCAATTTTTTCTAAAAACTATTACCACCATCAATACCGTTGTTGATTGTAAATATAATGAAAACAACTACATATATGATTATATATAATACAAGAATGATGAATTTGTAATGATGAATTAGAGTATGGAAGCTTACAAGCGAAGGCGAAGAGGGGAAATCTTTTCGCCAAAAGGAAAGCAAATGATTATGAATTGCTTGAAGGAACTAGTAAAACGCTTGGTTGTGGCATAAGAATAGTATATTCTGTTCGTAATGAATAGGAAAACCAGCAACCGACAAAGCTTATAAACCAGGACAAAGATAAAGTTATTCACAAGAATTCTGGTTTACACTTGTCAGACGTAAAGTTCATAGGTTTTTTTCTACGAAATATTCCACTCACGATACTCATGATACTAGTTAGAGTAAATAGTGAAGTAGATTTAAGATTTACCCAATTTTTCAAGAAGTATACTGTACAGATTCTTAAAATACAAAATAGGGTACGGTGGCTTAAAATAGAAAAAAATAATAAAATACCCTTACCACCTCGATGAGTGAAGAACTCCTGGATACGTATTTCGACAACTAAGTTGCCATCCTCAGCAGAATCTACGAAGGAAGATAATGTTAGACGTCGCACTCTGTATTTTATTATTTTATTATTTTTTACAGATGCTTAACAAACATTTGAAAACAATGGAAAGACGGTAATGTTGATGGACCATGTTAGTGTTATAAGATGGAGGCATGATTATTTACGTGCTATTAAAATGAAAGGGGAAACATTGTTTTTACTGATGAATCGTGGGTGAACACTAAACATTTTGTAATAAAAGCATAGCCCGACAGCACAGTAAGTACGTCTAGACAAGTATTTCTTGAGGGTTATGGCTGTGCTTATTCAGCAAGGATAAAAGGATGTCTCAGTACAGAATTCACAACTTCACGTTAAACATTTTATGAAAAGTAAGACAATTAACATATAGCATAATGGCTTTATTTTGTTTATATTTTATCAAATTTAGTTGAAGAAGAAATGTGGAAATTGGACGAGATGCAAGATAAACCCAAAGAAGTTATTATTAAGTTAACATCGGAGTCATGGCAATCATCTTCATGGTCTTCCGATACTACTTAATTTGATACATCTATGATAAAAACGATTTTTAATTATTATAAGCATGCTTGTGTAAATATTTGTAAGTTTATACCATGTAAATCCATATAAGTTTTTCTGTAAATAAATACAAAATGACAGTGATTAACAGCAATAATAGGGAGTAAAATAATTTGTTTTATTTATTTGTATTTTGATGTTGTTTCCTTTTTGTTTAAGGTTGTGTATGCCCGTGGTATAACAATCAACATTCAAGAAGAACATAACATAACCCATAAATACAAATCTTTCCACGATAAATTCGCAGATTGACTTTTATAAGTTGGCAACATAAAATTTACTAACGTGTTCAGAGCGACAACGTGCGGAAAAGTAATTACCTAAATTGATTTGGCAACGTGGGGTACCACCTCCATAAGAGGTCCTCCAAAACTTGAACTGCACTATAATTACTGATATGTACCTTGAACTTTGAACACTATTTTCGGAGAAATTATTACAGAAAGAAAATGAAACAAGTAGAGACGTCAGCAGTAACAGATCAAGATCCATAGTTCATTGATTAGAGCAATAAAGCTGGGGCTTCTAAGTAACTTGGTGTTTTCTTTGTTATGACTAGAGGTTGTTGCCTATATAAGCCGGGCTTTTCAGTCTATATAGTTGACGACATACCTTTAATATTTCCATATTTCTGCTGCGTGGAGTTTGGTAATGAATGGTGTTGAGCATTGAAATGTTGTACGATTTCAATACTCAACGCCATTCATCTTTTAGCAAGAAATTTCTTTATTGGTTTTATCATTGCTTATTTTATAGTTCGATTAGAGAAAGTTGCCAAGTCATTTATTTCACAATTCCTCGAGTTAACATTGGTAAAACGTACCAAAACAACAAAGGAAGGTATAAACATGCGTACATATGCGTCAAAGTTCTTCCTTCAATACCCGGTCAAAGGGATTAGATTCAGCGATTCGAGAAAGTCTAGCCTCCTCCAGCAACACATCTTTCTCCCGCTCGGAGCTCACACGAATCGCAAAACGTTGTCTATCTCTTTCACGCACACACACACACACACACACACACACGCACGCCCGAATCTCTCTAACTTTGGACCATTTGACGTTGTCGCAGGAATGGCGGGACTAAGGAGGCGGTCGGGGCTGCGAGGGAACGGACGCTTTCTTACCCCCCGAGGCCGCTATCCACAGCCTGACATTACCTCCTCACACCACGTCGGCATACGCGGCGATATCTCTCCTTGTAGTGCGGAGTACCCTCGCGGTGCGCGAAAATCCGGCCCACAGTCCTTCACAGTCGTCCCACGGCTCGCCCGCCGTTGACATTTCGGGCAGGCCATTAGACTGTGACGCCTACACATGTTAACTTAGCCCCAGGGACACGGAGAACTTGATACGACTCGAGAAAGCAAATATAAATACCTTTCTCGGGACCGTTATTGTGTTCGGGTTTCTTATACCGTCCTTGCTATGTACTTTACATATGTAAGTATGTGCTTATATATACGCGGATGTATAGGTATTTATCTACGTGAATACCCACGCTTGTTATAAACATTTATGGGCATTAGGAACAAATTCACTTGTAGTATTTATTTTCATAATAATGTTATATAAATGTACATATAATTTGTTAAGCGATGGCTTCCACTGACAAAAATAAGAAGCTATATCCATTGCTTTCTTCTTCGTGGTCATACTACATTTATTTCAAATTGAAAATATTATGAAGTTTCTGGCCCAAGTTCAACATAGAGAAGCTCAACAGAAGTGTTTGCAAGAACGCGTATTATTAAGATTTGACCAATGCACTCAAACCCAACTCGATCACAAAAGGATGTAAATACATAGAGCAAGCTTATTATAGTCTGAATAGTTTCCCATGTGAAAATTGGTTAAAAAACTTAAAATCTAGAAAGCCTAATATTCTCTGGGTATTTGATCTTCCAAGACTTTACTTGAGTCTTAGACATTAATATGTGTGACACCACATACGTTGACGAACGTTTAGAGAAACATTTTCAAAAACAACGGTAACTGATTTTCTAAAATGTCTAAATAAACTTGACTATTCACTCGTCCTTCCAAAAAATGTGGTCCAATTACATAATCCCCTAGCTAGTAATGAAGACTCTTAAGTCTTAATTATCTTCCACGATTAACTCGTTATATTAAAATAATTTCTAAAAATCCCACTTTTGTAAAAATACTTTAAAATATCTTAGAAATTAATGACTTTAGATATAGAGGATCCGTAATAAAAATGAAAGTAATGAAACTATCCTTTCTTTTTATGATATCAAATGCTGGAAGATCCATTTAAAATAATTGAGGAATGAATGTATTTGAGTATTGACTCGCCCTGTATTCAGTTTTGACAATTTTGAAAAAATGTCTTTTTTCTATAAAAGTGGACCAATGTCAAAAATTTATGTTTGTAAGAGAAAAATTTCAGACTGCGTTGTTTCCAGTATACAAGACCTTGAACCTACAGTGATTTGCATATAAAATTGACCATAACTTCTGAAACAGTATGTACAATTCAATGAAATTGTATATTGGGTGTGTAAAGTGTGAGCTTAACCTAAATCCAAAATAATATACAGAAAACGTATGTTTGGTTCACCTTGGTGATATGGAACATCCTGTAGGGGAGAGCGGTGTATAGTGGGACACGGTATATACTGGGACATTGACTTTAGAGTCCATTTATTTCAAAATAGATTAAATTTTCATTCCTGGTAATAAACTGCAATATAATAGTACAGTTTTAAACCACAGTTTGCTTCATTAGTGACTAAAATAATTTCATAACAGTAACCAATATGGTCGTGCATACTGGAAGTTATTTTTTAATTTATAGTGCATTAAGTACAACTTTGTAATTCCTTCGAAGACTGTGTTAATATTTGCTCGAATTCCTGTAAGTTTGTACATATAAATATTTCGGGTTTTTAAACATTTTTATGTTTGATGATACAAAGTATTGTTTAAGTGTGCGTGGTAAATTGTGGGACAGATTTTGATGGTGTATAGTGGGACAGTCCCATTACATACCACCAAGCTGTCCCTTTTTACACCATACAGTTTAAATGAAGTAAAAAAGGGTTTTTCTTCTATAGATGCCTAAGATTAGTAGAATAAATGAAAAAAGAAACACAGAAAGAAGTAAAAACTGTCATGACAAGTACAAGGAAAATATGAGAATTGCTGTGGATAAAGTTGTCGCCGGTGAAATGAAGCTGAGACAAGTAGCAGAAGTTTATACTGTGAGCAAGCCTGCTTTACATCGCGTAGTTTCTAGATGTAAAGCAGCTAATGCAGATGACCGAATTCAGTTTTCTTTAGAACGGAAGCATGGTTTTAAGCAGATATGCGATGATGTAGAGGAGAAAATGCTGGCAGAGTACTTTGTCAAAGCCTCTCAGATGTGTTATGGGTTAACAGTAAACACCACATGTAAGTTTGCTTACAAGTTTGCTACAGCTAACGACAAACATGTGCCTCAGAATTGGCACACCAATAAACAAGCAGACATTGAGTGGATCAGATTATTCCCCAAAAGACAACTTCGGCTTTCGCTTCCTACGCCTGAGGCTACTAGCTTGAGCCGAGCTACAAGGTTTAATAAGCATAATGTACCTTTATTTTTCGAAAACCTACAACGCATCGTATTAAAATATGAATTTAATATAAATAACATATATAATTACGATGAAACAGCGGGGCTTTAGTTACAATATGTGCTGCTTTCGCCATTCTTTATATTTCCGCGCAAGAATTTTAAACCTCTCATGGTAAATTCTGCACCACTGGGTCAAAAGGATCCGCCCATGCAATTGACTGGATGACGGCGGAAAATTTTGTTAAATTTGTAGGGCATTTTATAAAGATTACGAGATGCAGTGTTGACAATAAGATCCTACTTATTCTGGACAATCATGAAAGCCACGGCGACATCAAGACAGTAAAAATCATTGTAAGCAAAATGGACTAGTTCTCTTAACTTTACCTCCCCACTGCAGTCACAAGCTGCAACCGCTTGATGTGTCCTGTTTTGGACCATTTAAGGCACATTATAACAGAGCAATGGATGATTGGCCCTTAAATCATCCTGGAATATCACTCACCATTTATAACATCGCTGAGTTGACAGGGAACGCGTTTCCTAAAGCGGTTGTACCATCTAATATAATCAAAGGTTTTGAACTCCACCAAATATCGTATCAAGTCATGTTCAACCATACGAATCTGCGAATAGAACGCATTCAGTACAGCCTGAAACGTCAAAAAGCCTTACAAAATGATTAGTTTCACCAGAAGATATAATACCACATTTGAAGGCTCAAAAACGGAGTGGAAATCAAAAAAAAACAAGAACGAAGAGATAATCTACTGTTTTGACCGATACACCGAATTTGAAAGAGATACAAGAAAAGGAAAATAAGAGAATGAGAAACGACATATCAAAAGAAAATAAGCTGCAAAGAGCTCGTACGGTGGAAAGTAATTCTGGATGACCCGTCTAGCGGGAGTGATATCGAGGAAGAGATAGTTGATGATGATTCACTCGATGACAAGATAAATTCAGAAGAAGGAAAACAGGAGTATGATGCAAAATTGAAAGTAACAGATTCTGTTTTAGTTCGATATCCACTTAAAAAAAGTGTTAAGCACTATGTGGGTCAAATTGACAGGATAGAATCGGATGAATATTGTGTGAACTTCTTGAGAAAAACGTCAGATTCAAAGTTTAGTTTTCCAGAAATAAAAATGAGGACATCATCAGCGAGGTAGATATTGTTTGTAAACTTTCTACTACGCTGTTCGCAGGAACAAAAAGAGCCGCTAAACAGCTTAAATTTGAATGTGATTTTTCTTCTTATAATGTCCAGTAATTCTTTTTTATCACGTGTAATGTAGTTTTTCAATTTATTAATCTTGTAATAATAATGTAATTAAAAAATGTTCTCACTTTTACAATAATTTACCTTGATTTTTTCAATGTCCCTCTATATACCATGCCACGGTTCATATACATAGTGTATATAGGGAAACACCTTCTTTTTAAACTAAATATCTAAGATCATGATAATTAGCATATACAATCGATAGACAAATATAATTTAAATGTTGCGTGAAAATATGGAAGCTCCAAATCAAAGCATTATTTTTAAATAAAAAATGAAAATGAGGGTCCCCATATGCACCACTCTCCCCTATATATGAAAATAATTTTAAAATGTTGAGTTTAAGACTCTCTACAATTTTCGTAAATAGCTTTTTTTGATATCTTATAAGATAATGGATACATCGAGCTTTGTCACATTAATGCCTCATCCTGTATTTAGGTAAAAATACGATATTACTCATAGTTGTCGTTCGTGCAGAATTTTCTGTTTCAAACGCCAACTACGAGATTACGTAGATGGGTTCGATAGAGTAAAATTTGATTGTACGCACAAGTTTAACTCAAAAAGCCAAAACTATAACCAAAAAACCTAGTTGGCGCTTGCAATAAATTTACTGAAACATACCGTGCCAGTCAACCTGTTAAACGTGTAACCTCTCTACGCATTTAGAGTTACACGAAACTCATTTTACGTACGGCAAAATCTTAACTTATTTGCATTTTTTATTTTTCCTTCCCTCAATTCTTTGACATCTTGAAGTCGAGGATCAAAAAGAATTGAAACGAGATGAAATTAAACGGGTTTAGCCTGTGACATATATAATAAAAGAAGAAGCGTAAGGGAATGAAAAAAGGGATGCCCGGTTAGGCACGCTCGACGATTAATAAAATTCGACAGTGAAACGGAAAGCATATCTTTTATGCGTGAAGTTATTTGCAAGGGTTATTGGATGTGGGGAAGTTTGGAAGATATAAAACTGCGTCATTTTTAATATATGTGTTTATAAATAATTAAAATTGTAGGATTCATTTGAATGTCAAGCATTGTCATAATTATGTCATAATTTATGTCTTTAGCTCGCCAATAGGTGGCGCCTCAATAAGTCTATTGACGCAATGCAAATATGTTCCGGTTTAAAAGTAAAATGTTACTCGCAAACTCCGGAAATACATTATGAAGTCTTGCAACAAACCCTCTTTATTTTCTGTAGACATAAATTTTCCAATTTGATGCGGTTCACGGGCGCCCGTAGAGCCCGATGGCCGCACGGTCCCTTATTCTAGTTTATTCGCGAGTGTGGTGCTGCGCGCGGAGGGTTCCAGAACTACTTCGAAACTAAATTAAGCCTCGGAGGAGGCATCTGTGACCACACCCGGGATGTTGTTGCCGAACCGCTCTCTGCTTCTCCCTTCGTCGGGTACGACGGCGAACATTTGCATGTGACGTATTTTATTGCTGCCATCAAGATAAACTCACGCTCGTTTAGAATGTGATGGCGCAATGACTTTCCACGGCTTTACAATACAGGACCTCGCTCTTCGGCTCTTCGATCCCCCTATCTTTAGCCCCCGACTGGGACGATGGTGCGAGGAACTTCCGATTCGAGCTCCCTAGTGATGGCGTACGACTGGTGCAGTTGTAGTTTGGCAAAGAGGAATTTTGTGTGGGAGAAATGCCAAACATCTGTGTCTACGAATTTCCAATTGTTTTCTTCTTGTATTTTAATTTTTCTGCATTCGATATCCAAGCGTCATACACATACATATATACCAAGTTTTGTTCATTTAACTATCCTAGTAAATGCTCAAAAGTATTGTTGTTTTCCTGACCTTAAAATTGCCCGGACGCGCACCACAGTAGTTCAGAAGCAACTACAGAAAGTTATCCTTCTTTGGGCATCTTCTTGTAATGAAGTAGGATATATGAATGAAATTTTTGTTTATATAATTTGAACTGCACCCCTCCTTACTTTCAATTCTCGGGTAATGTCTCTCATAGCCGTTTCGGGAATCGAATGAAGAATACACTGATAATAACATTGTTTATGGATTGTGTAATAGAATAAATGGACGAGCGGCAGTTGACGAATATCGTCGACGATTTCCCACTCGTAGAGACAGGCTGTTATTGTCCGAAGAATATCCGACAGATTTAACGTAGGCCGCGTGTGAGTATGGAGAACTTTATACAATTTCTGTACTATATCTTACCCGTACAAGCTTTGAAACGTGGCGACTACGCATCAAGACTTGAATTTAGTCTTTGGCTAATGATAAATCGAAGGCTTTGTTGGAAAATATTGTTGAGCGATGAAGCCTTCTTCATCCGAAACGGCATCAATACACCAGGAATTCATTTTATTGGCCACTCGATAATCAACAGCAAACTAGGGAATCTCATTACCAAGATAGATATTCGGCGAATTTTTGTGTAGTATTATTGACAACCGTCTCATGTATTCGTTTATAATCGAAGAGCGTCCAACGACCGTTTATTATTTATAGTTTCTGGAAAATGAACTTCCAATAGTACTGAATGACATTCCTCTTAATGTAAGACGACGAATATGGATACAGTACGATGGTGCACTTCCACACTTTGAAAGATAAGTAACAGATTTTCTTAATCATAATTATACGAACCGCTGGATTGTAAGAGGTTCAGCAGTTGCTTCGCCAGCGAGGTCATCAGACTTAAGTTCCCTAGATTATTTTTTATGAGGCAGGATTAAAAATTTAGTTTATGTTGAAACACCTGCAAACAGAGAACAACTTGTTGCTAGGATTATCAGAAACTGTTCGTGCTGATCTTGAGACTGGCAGCATACCTACCCTTTCAATTCTAAGAAAAACTAGACTATGTGTACAGCAATTGGCTGGAGATTTTGAACAACTAAATCAATAAAGTGACATATTTTTAAATAACGTTCAATGGGATATTTTTGCAGCGGTACAAAATACCTGCATTAGCACGGTTATCTAAAACTTCAAATGCTTGTAGCTCAGTTACGATAGTGTTTGGTAAATTGCTTCAGTAGCATATCCTTAAGCTGCGGTAGTCGTGTCATGGAACAGCCGGTATATAAACAATTATCAATTACTTTCTTAATCATCTATTTGACAGGTGCTAAGAAGCCTGTATGTGAACGTATGTGATCATTTATTTCGCAGTATTCAGTGATTGCCTACTTGCACATTATTTTGACAATTACCAGAAAGTACAAGCGCTTTTCTTTGCTTATTTTTAGCTTTAAAGTAGTTTTTTTAAATAATCTTTTGTTCATAACATTATTTTCTTTGAAAATATCGAAACATACACAGGGGTGTTCTGTTAAAAAAAAGTGTTTCTGGGAATATCTCAGAACTGGAATATTTAATACCTTTTCTGTTTTTATCGCCTCATTATTATAATACACAGTATCGGGAAATTCACACCGCACAAATTAATTTAATAAAATTCGGTACATATGTTTCAAGAGCACATCGGCTCCCATTATCAACCAATTCCCGAATGGACGAAAGTCATATCTCACATGCACGTTTAAGAAAAGAACTATATA